>CAUYLG010030733.1:0-124083 GCA_963573385.1 Cacajao melanocephalus
GTCTCAGCTCCACTTTGTACCTCTGGTAGAATTTGGCTGTGAATCCATGTGATCCTGGGCCTTTTTGGTTGGTAGGCTATTAATTACTGCCTCAATTTCAGAACTTGTTATTGGTCTATTCAGGGATTTGACTTCTTCCTGGTTTAGTCTTGGGAGGGTGTATGTGTCCAGGAATTTCTCCATTTCATCTAGATTTTCTAGTTTATTTGCGTAGAGGTGTTTATAGTGTTCTCTAATGGTAGTTTGTATTTCTGTGGCATCAGTGGTTATATCCCCTTTATTATTTTTTATTGTGTCTATTTGATTCTTCTGTCTTTTCTTCTTTGTTAATCTGGCTAGTGGTCCATCTATTTTGTTAATATTTTCAAAAAACCAGCTCCTGGATTCATTGATTTTGAAAAGGGTTTTTCATGTCTCTATCTCCTTCAGTTTTGTTCTGATCATAGTTATTTCTTGTCTTCTGCTAGCTTTTGAATTTGTTTACTCTTGCTTCCCTAGTTCTTTTAATTGTGATGTTAGGGTGTTGATTTTAAATCTTTCCCACTTTCTCCTGTGGGCATTTAATGCTATAAATTTTCCTCTAAATGCTGCTTTAATTGTGTTCTCCGGGCACTTTCAGAGCAGGACAGACACAAGCATTGGTATCTGTAATTATGCTGAATGTATCAAGTGCACCGTTGTCATCAGTAACTTGATGGTGGAATGAGTATGTCACATATTGATGAGTCTTTCCATGTACATAACTATACCTTTTTATGCCATGTGTATGTGTACACATCTGTGTGTTTGGGGTTATAGTGAAGTGTGATAATTGCATTTTCTTTGAGAAATCATCATTTATCAGTCTGGAACTATTTGCAAGGTCAAGGACTACTGAATGTCCAAATATGAGATTTCTCATGAATGGGCACCATAGTCTATCAAGAGCCTGATGAGTGTTTACACCTGGCCAGGTTCAAATACACTGAGCAAATCGGATTCAGATTCCTTATTCACCTGTTACTTGGCTACCAGCAGATCCCATCCAGTTCTGTTCTCTGAACTTTGTGTAGCAATGTCTTCCAAATTTTTGGTTTAGAACCATCATTATTTTCCTGATCCATTTCACCGGATTCTTTCAATATCCTCTCCCCACCCTCAGGTTCTTCGCTATTCTCTTGTTAAATAGCTCCCTTTGGCTCTTGTTCACTCTCTTTGCTGATTCTTGTATGTGTATAGGAGTGTGGTTGCTAATAATTTGAAGCCAATTTTATTTTAAATACATATGTGATACAGAATGATTCAATTCATTTGTTCTCCTTTGGTATTCTTTATCTGTTCTTTATCTGTTTTAAATGGTTTATTTTCCATACATGTACATATTTCTTTCTAATTTAGTTTTTTTCTTTCCATTAAAGAATGCCAAAAACATGACATGTTAGAACATACTGACAAATAACAGCTTACAGGGAAAGAAGATGCCACATGACAGAGTTGTTATCCTGCCCCAGACTTTTTTCTCATCACTGTAGAGCAATCATTCAAAGCCAAGCATACATCCATAAATTATTTTTCTGATTTCTCACTACACTTATAATGACTCTTTCTTCTTGCCAATTCATATTATCTACATCATTAATTGTCTCATAATCATATATTGCCTATTTTTTTGTTATAATACATTATTTTCATTTAAAAATTTTTATTACTTGAGTAAGACATCTCAAATTATGTATCTAATATCACTGTAGCTATAATTGACAGAAACACAAACAAGTTATACTGTGCCCCACCATGTTCTTTTTCTGTTATTTTTCATGTGGATAAAACACTTTTATCCCTATCCGAACTAAAAGTTCCATTATGAACAAAAGTTAAGCACTGTATATAACATTGTGATAGTGATTTGGCATAGTGTTATTCCTGAACAAGTTCTTACCTTAATAAAGTACTTATGAAATAAAGAAACCACGGAAGGAGACCAGGGAACTTGAAAGGACAAATAATACAGATATGAATAACAAAGTTTAGTACCCTGGTCTACAAAATGAGCTAACTATACACTCATATGTCAACTTCACAGAATGGGCTAAGAGTCAAGTGAGTTATTTAACTATAAACATTCTAATTACTTCTACACCTCCAAAAGTTTATTTTATTATCACTCACTTTCATAGTTCAAAGAGTTTCTCTACCAATCAAGTTATCTATATATATTAATTAATGTTTCTCTTACTTTTATTAATCAGATAATATAATGCTTTATAATAATCAAGAGATACAATATTATCCTTATTAGATTGTTTTAAAATGTTGTAAACAATAACGATTACTAAAGTAATGAAATCCCATTGGGTCTGGGACCTCAAATTGGTAATATGTGTTTTATTAACAATTAAAGTTATTATTTCATTATTTCTTATTTTTAACAATATTAATTGTAATAAGCCAAATTACTGGTTCAAGAAGCCAATTTTAGTCATTCTATTGGTTCTCATTGGTTTTTCATTTTTTTTCTAGGATGATCAATTTTTTTAAAGTGCTAAGTAAATGACTAAGAGGCAAGAAAGTACCGTAAAGTCCAATCCTATTTCATGTACCTGTAATGTGTTGTCAAGAGGTCGTCTTTCTTACATTCCTCATTGCAAAATTGCAAACCAATTGTGAGGCTGTGTTCATTGAACTGCTACTGGACCAATACACAGAGAAGTATATAAAATAGTGAGCATTTAAAAACTATTTTCTCAACATTACAGGTTACCTTCACTTTTAAACTAGACACATTTTTATATTTATTAGAAAATCATGAGCAAATGTTTGTCAACTAAGGTTTAGAGAGCTGTGACATCTCCTTTATTAATTTTACTTCAAATTCAGAAGACCTCATACTTTGTCTTTTTGATAAAAATCATTTATAAGGACATACATGATCAGAGTGAATTCAAGTAAAATGGCAAAAAACTTCCACATTCAGGAGAAATTGAAGAGGACTATATGTCTAATTGAAGAAAAGTTTTAAATGGGAAAATGTTTACTTCGTAAGATAACCTGTTGCTTTTTGCTAGGTGAAAACTTCCTTTTAATAATCCATGCACACAGCATGAGCAAACCTGGCATAAAAGTGCAAGATAATTATGATTTCATGGCTGTCCACTTCTAGACTAATAACATTCAGTCAGGGTCTTCTGAAGGGACCCTGGTTAAAGAAAAGAAGTTGGTCATAATAAAGAGTAAATATGAATTAAATGGCTCCCCCACAGAGTGTAGAAACTAGTGGCATTAGTTATCTAAATTTTGTCATCCAATCTACCCCAACGGTTTCAGAAGAGAATGGAGGAAAAATAATAATGTAAGGCCTAGGCAAGGAGGTATAATACACAAATACAGGTCAGACAAGTAATTAACTTGAAAGTAGCTTATCTAAATTAGCATTTCTAAGCGCGTTCTTATATTAGACAAAAATGGTCAGTCTTGCTCTCAATGAGGTTATAGCAACCTTAGACGAGTGGAAGCGAGATGTAGACCATTTTTAGAGTGTTCGTTAATGCCACATCTCTTTTTGCTTCATTCATCCTCCAGTGTTTATTTATATCTGTGAAAAGGATGCAGGTCAAGAAGCTATTTATATGGTTGTAATAAGAACCAGCTATTTAAACATATCTCACTCCCACTTAATCAAAATGCCTTAGTAGAGTTGGAATTCAAGGATAGTTTTGAAAGAGGGAGGAAAGACGATTTAACTGAATCATTCCAATAGCTGAAGTAGACTACTTAGCCATCTGTTCTTAACTGAAGGTATCAAGCTTAAGTTGGCATGATTGGATACAATTGTGGATATGAGTGCGCTAGAGAGTCATGCTACTATGGAAACGATATCCTTGAGCTCACATTTCACCTTGTAGAGGTCTTGGCACACAGAGTGATCACCTAAAGCAAGGAAATAAGGCGAGGAATTACAGAACACTGTCTAATAACATTTAATTGCTTCAAAGGGAAGTCACTAATTGTGAGGGCAGATTTTTGGCATATACTCTGATGTAAAAAGGAAGTCATTGTACACGTAAATGCATCCAAGTAAGGATTTAGCACTCTGCTATTGCAGAAAGGAGTTTTGTGAAATATGTATTCCAGTCACTTGCCTTCTTCCTAGAAATAAACTCTGAGCAGATCAAAAAGAAAGCTAATCTATTATCAGAATTGTTTTTTGAAATTCATCTAGGATCAACTATATACAAAATTACAGAATGTGTTTCTTCACATTGGAGGCAAGAAAATGCAACATGAACATGATTAAGCTCAAGGCTAAGTCTGAAAGAGATATAGAACCTTCACAGTAGGCTCCCAGACCTCTAAATGTAAAAGTTGGATTGTTACAGAAAATGTTTCAGCTATTCTTCACTACGGTAGAGACAGACAGAGAGACAGAGAAAATATCAGTATAATTTTTCTTATAGTAATTTTAGTTAAAATATTTTTCTAAAATTTTACATTGAATAAATATAAAACTGGAAAATATTGAGTAATCATGAATGAGGTTCTTCCAAAGACCTGTCAAGTACAACACTCATGCCATTTTGGTATTTTTGTCTATCTCTCTTTCAACCCTTTGAATATATTTAAGCAGCATCATTTTGTATTTCTGAGGATTTGATGTACCTTTAATTCAATCTTGAAGAGAATATGTACTCAGAAGGGAACACTGAGTCCAGATGCAGGACATTTAAATTATCCTCACCCTTATAAACCATACCTTACCAGATTCTGTTTATAGCACTGGAAACTATCACAACCAGAAGGGATCCCCGAGATTATCATTTCCAATTGCCTCATTTTATAAATGAGGAAATCAATCTCCAATGAAGTACAGTAACTGACAGAAGTCATACAACTATTGAGTGGTTCATTTAGACTCAGTGCTATTTTCAAAGTAATAGCATGCCACCTACTTGTTGTTTTATTTATATGTTAAAACAACCTTCAAACTATTTGTAACTAATATGAATATATTACATCAGCTTGTTTTTCTCCCCAGTATTTCTATAAATCTCTGTTTCCCTTCTCATAAGATAGGGATTATAACATGCACTGTGTCCATTGCTACCCTGGCCAGATAGGAATTTCCAACTGTTCTGCTGTTTCATCTTGGTTAACAGACATGGCTCTTCCTCGTCCTTCTCTCTCTAGAAAAGACGCCCAAGTCCAGGTTGGACAGGAGAATTACATGTGTTCAGAACAGTTGAATGGCAGACTTCCAGAGGGGACAGGTGCACTAAGAGGAGAAGGGAGCCCACACTGGAAGGCATCCCAAACTTAAGAGCTTTTATAGCTCCACTTCTTAGACCAACATGGGAAATTTTCCATTGCCTCCTATTAGCAATGCCCCCAATTTTGCATTGCATTCCTCCCATTAGTCCTTCTTTTTTTTCATGTAATTTGCAGTCTTTTATCTTCTTCTCCTTATGCAAACTCTGTCTTACCTGGTTTCTTGGAAAGGGAAGCCCCAACTGGAAACCTCTAAACCCTTCTTCTTGTATCCCTTTGTTTGGTCTTTGGTGTAGGATGAGAGAGAAAAAATGGCATAACATTCTTAGAGTGAAGGAGGAGGGAGGAAAAACACAGGAAAAATCAGATATTTGAAATGTAAGCCTGCCAGAAGATTCTATTTGGCCCTACAACAGAAGGCAACAGTGGAAAAGAATTAACTGGAGCACTTGGGTTAATTACTTTTACAGATGAGGAAACTGATTCAAGAAAAGAATCCAGATTGTCAGGGCATTTAACACTATGTCTCACTTCATCTAATATTAAGGCTCTGAGTACCTCAGTGACACTCAAGTGTCAATACTTGCTTATGAAATGATGTGATCTGAAATGCTAATTATATTTGGGAGCATTCTTGTGTAGAAGTTCTCAGAGTTCTGAAATGCTCAGAGCCATGTGAGGACCAAACCACCACAATTTCCTACAGAATATGTGGCTTTTCTTTATATTTGGCCAAAGACTTGCATTTCTTAATCTTTCGGCATATCCATCTGTATATTTGCCTGCTTTTGGAAAACACGTCTTGTATAATGTAATAGTACACATGAGTTTGCTGAATACCAGTGTCTCCTGGGGAGCTACAATGCAAATACAAATAAGAATCACCTGTGAAAGTATAGGCCACAGTCCAGCAAAAGAACATGGACAAAGGAATAGAGAGATTTCAGAGATAAGTACTGGAAGTATGCAAAATTACATTTACCCATCTTCTCAGCAATACCTATTGAGCTCCCATGTTGATTTTATTCTTATTACAGTAAAATTATGCATTTAACAAACTATGTGATCATTACAGTTAAGGTATCTTTGACCATACCGCTGTCCTCATTCTCAAAAGATCATTTTGTAGTTGTCAGTTTCTCTGAGATATATTAAAGACCTGTTTACAGTGTGCCCCAAACCTAACTCCAGTAGACTCCCTCACTCAGAACACGATGTTCTTATTTTTCACAGCTTCAGTTTAGAATGTACTCCTGAAAAGTCACTTCCAAGGTCTCTTGGTCGCAACCTCCCCCTTGTGGATTATTGCGATAGCTTTGTGAACACTTTTTTCTACTACTGCCCCCAGCAGCTATTTTCTGCACAGTAGCCAGAGTGATCCTTTTAAAACATTAATCTGATCATGTTACACCCTTGCTGAAAGCACTGTAATGACTTTCCATCACTTTAGTATAAGATCAAAGTCCTCCACCTGATCTGGTTTTCTCTTACCTCTCTGACCTTCTTTCTTCACATGCTTCCTGTTTCTCTGAGCATGTGCTTGCCTCGGGGTCTTTTCTGATAGGGCATCACTGTAGGAACTGCTCTTCCCTAGAGAACCACATGGCTTGCTCCTTCAACTGTTTGTAGTCTGTGTTCACCTATTACTAAATCACAGAGATCTGTTCTCAATACCTTATTGGAAATAGCAACACTCTACTCTCATTCTTTATTATTTTCTCTGCTTTTTTATTTTTTCTAAGCCAATGTCTTTCTAATGTTATATTATGCATCTGTTTTCTTGGTTACTCTTTGAAACTTCCTTCTCCATAAGGGCAAGTACTTTTTCTGTTGGCCCACAAGTATTTGTAAAATGGCTGGATAAAGTGTATTGTTTCTTCTGAGGCAGCACAGACCATTTTATGAATATGTGCATTTCTTATCTCTTACTTACTTTGAACCAGTGTATTTGTGATAGATTTTAATGAAAGTAGTTTGGAATGTTTAATAATGTGACAAATTTAATTTATTTTATAAACATAAGTAAATTTTTTAAAAAATCACTTTGGTAGTTGAACCTTTTTATGTCCCTATATGTTTTACTGAATAGGATTTTTAAAAAGGCGAAGTTAAGGGAGACACACGAAAATACAATTTAATTTACTACTCATATTTACCAAGGTGTACTCCTTGGAAGGGTCATATAACCATCCATCAAATGTGTCCTGATGGAAAAAATAAAAGATTGAGAAACTCTTTTTCAAATGGGTGGTTCCCTGACTTTATGATTGGTATAAATATTGATATAAGGACTCTTTAAATCCACAGGCCATTCAAAATTCCTGGCTCATAAATACAGAAAAGACTGCAGTTAACATCTCTAGAAGTCACACTTTCTTTAAGTGACATAATCTATGAAAATCACTGAATATTTTTCTTAACACAAAGTAGGTATACACAAATGTTATTCCTCCTTCCCCTACTCTTACTATTATTTTCTCAGCTGTGATAGAGATAAAAGAAATGTTAGCAAGTTATGGCTGGGCATGGAGGCTCATGCCTTTAGTAATCCTAGTACTTTGGGAGGCTGAGGCAAGAGGATCATTTGAGGTCAGAGAGTTTAAGACCAGCCTGGGCAGCAGAGAAAGACCCTATCTCTACAAAAAATAAAAATAAAAAAGGCCAGGCATGGTGACACATAGCTGTAGTCTTAGCTACTCAGAAGGCTAAGGCAGGGGGATCACGTGAGCCTAGGAGTCCACGGCTGCAGTGAGCAATGATTGCACTACCGTACCACAACTTGGGCAACAGAGTGAGAGCCTGTCTCTCAAACAACCAAACAAAAACAACAGAAATGTTAGTAAGTTATAAGAATTTGACATCTACTCTCCTCCTTGTGTCTTCATTATGCCAGATAAGATCTTCCTTTATTGGAAAGAATCCAAGTAACTATATAGTGGAAAAAATATTAAGAAAGTAACAGATGTTATCTACATAATAAATTGGACATAGTAATAAAGGCAAAAGTACAACAGGAATAAGGAGGGCGTAAATGAATTTATAGAGGCTGAACGAAAGGAGACATTTACAGAGTTGGGAGATAAAGAGATGGCACTTGGGACAATGAGGGAGTAGACAGTTGCCAGGCAAGTGAAATAAATAGCAAGAGATTGAAAAAAAATGGCTTTCCAAAAATTTTTAAGAAATATTTTTGTGAAATTTTTAAGAAAGATTATAGCCAGCATTTAAAGTGCTTAAATTTATTTTTGTCAAATTCTATTTTTTGTTTGTTTGTTTTAATAAAATTCTTTGGTGGGAGTGTACAGAGGGATGGCTAGGTTATCTCTCTCTGGCCCCTTCTTGTGAGAAACTAAAAATTCCTTAAGTTTCTAGAATTTCTAGATGGTTCCTGAGTGGGCAATACAAAGCTGAATTTGGAAAGATTTCTGCAATTATCCTACATAAATCCCACTGAAACAAGAAAGAAAAAAGTTTGTTTGTAAAGGGAAAAAGGTATTATAGAAACACAGCTTTACACTCTTTGTACAAAAATTTGTGTAGTATCTAACCATTCAAACCAATATCCAATAAATATGATGCCAGAGTAACTAATATGATCCATGCAATACAGAAGGCAGTGAGGGAGGAAAACAGTGTTCAGAATCTGTATATAGTGAGGGAAGGGAGGGTTTGTTTTTTAAGAGGCCACAGAATGAAAGGAAATACACATGAAAGTTTTGACCTAGAGAGCCTAGGAATGTAGAATTTATAAATTTTTGTTGAAACTGAGGTCTGTCTGTTAACATTTTATGGAAGAGCCTATTAAATGATTAAATTGCTGTGATGAGTTGTTCTTAAATGAGTCTCTGTTGAGGCTGGCTTCCAGGCAAGATAGAACTTCCCTAACTTTATGCATGTTACAAATAAATAGCATTATTTTACATTTTCTTTATTATCCACTTTGCAATGAATTAGTTTGAGGTAAGTTTTTGGAGGGTGAAGTTTACTCCTCTATCCACAAAACCTATGACAATATCTAGCGTAAAATACATGTTTATGAATTAACTAAATAGGTGATTAAGTTAACAAACTAATTTTTAAATAGGGAAATCTTGTGCCAATTGATGGCTATTGGCTATTGTCTGTATTGATAGGACTCATTTATTTTGGACACTTAGAAGTAGAGACGTAGAATATTTTTATTTTAATTTTCTGACGAGAAGGCATACATTGAAAAAGAATCAGGTATTATGAATGATGTTCATGTCAAAGAGTGGTCAGCAGAGTAGCTATTCACATATTTATTAGAAATTTGGTTTCTTGCCATTTTATTTCCACCCAGCCGCTAGTGGAAAGGATACGTATAAATATTTTATTGAATAGCTTTCATTTTAACATAAGTAGTAAGTAGAAGAGCAGATGCTTCTGCGTCTACAGGAGTGCCTTTGTGAAGAAGCCAAATGCCAGGCTGCTTTGGCGAGAACTTTAATATTGGCTAGGTCTCTAGATCAACTGTCCTCATCAAGATTTATTGTATTTTTCAAATTATCGTATAATAACTTTTAAATATTTTATTAACTAGTTTGAGGAAAGCCCATTTGCTTCAAATTCTCAACTGAAAACAGCATAATTCGGGGATTATTACTATGCAGTCCCTGTTCTGAACATGACTCTGCTGTGCATCATGTCTTCAGCTTTACTCATAAGAGGCCACTTCCTCACTGTTGCTCTGTCTCACACCACACATCCTGGCCTTTAATGATTCCAGGTGATTGATGTGGGGAACTTTGGTCCAAGATAAATTCGACACTACCTCCTTTTTCTCTCCTCAGGGTCTCTACTTTGCTTCTTCCTTTAACCTGACATACCTCAATCAGTTCTGCCTTAGCCAAGATTTATTTTATACTTGTTAAAGGTATGATTTATCTCTGCTGGTAGTATACTATATTTGGTCACACAGGTTCCCGAGGGAGGTCACACGGGACATTCAAGCTGAATTAAATTATTCATGCTCTTAGGTTTTTGCCACAAATTTCTGGTCTTACTGCAGTGAGTTGGACATTGTATCACAAATTAAATAAAGTGGCTGGCTTAAGCAGGACAAATAGGATTTCTTCCAGAAGTAGTTAATTTCAGTGTTGATTTAGTAACTCAGTGATTGAGATGGTTTCCCTTCGTCTTCCCAATATGTTTGCAATATGGTTCATGAGGCTACTGCAATCATATCATATCTAACCAAGACAAGTACAAAAGAAAGAAAAAGCAGCACTAGCACCTGCATCTCCTTAGCCAGGGGCCTGTCTCATGGTCAGCCCTAACAGGATGTTGTTTGGGCCAATCTTCAATGTCTGTCAGATTTTCCTTTACCACTTGCCATTAGGGGCCAGGCTTAAAGTTTCTACCCTAGTATTTTACTTAGCCCTCCAAAACTGAGGACATCTCTAAAATAGAAGAGCATCTCCCTTTTGTCAATCCAGTCACAGTAAAAAGAACTCAAACACAAAAAAAGAAGGATATTTGTATCACACTTCATTTCTTCCACCAAGTCCACAACTGCCCAGCACCATGGAAGCATAGTTTTTCCATGATGACCTCATTTGGTTCTTGATATATTGGCATTTCTCTTTGCTGAGGAAAGGCTACATTTTTGGATATAGGGAAATTTAACCTCAAAACTACATTCTTAATGTAGGATTTGCAACTTGGAGAATGTTAATTCCAAGCACCAGTGCATTGTTTAGGATTGTTCACATCAAATCTACTTTTTGGTTTTATCCTAGTTCTCAATAACATTGAGAGCAAATGTGTTACAAGATCAATTCAATTCTCCAGATTTCAAGGTAGGGTTAATATTTTACCTAACTTTTGAAACAAACAAAGTATGTTCAAGATAAGAATTTGTGTGGCTTTTGTAGTGTTCTTTTCTGCCATCATTTTTTATTTTAGAAAATTTGCATAAAAGGAACAATGTATAACCTTACGTCCTTCACTTATATTCACCAATTGTTAACATTTTCCCAATCCAAATACTTAACATATAGCTTAACAGCATGTAACTGTTAACAACTGAAATGTCTTTATATAACTATAATAGAATGTTCATATTGAAAAATTAACATTGATTTATTATTGTATATAGCCCATGTTTAATTTGCATAATTTTCCCAATAGTGTTCCATTTTCCCCTCTTTCTCGAACCCAATCAATGCATTTAATTGTCATCATTCTGTAGTGTACTTTAATTAAAAAATAGTTACTTATCTTTTTTCCTTTCATGACCCTGATATTTTTGAAGAAAGCAAGTCATTTGTATTGCAGGATCATTTGTTTGTTTCCTCATGATTAGATTAAGTTTAAGCATTTTTAATAAGAATGCTAGAGAGATGGTTTTGTATCATTCTCAGTGCATAATAGCAGGAGATCATGATGTTAATTTGTTCTACTATTAATAATATTACATTTGATCATTGGTAAAGGTAGTATTTAACAAATTTCTCATCTGTGATGTCTTTTCCCCTTTATAATTAATAACTGATCTATGAGGTCATATGTTGAGACTGTGTTCCCAAACAATCTTTAACCCAATGATTTTTGCATCCATTGATAATTTGTGCCTGAATTGATACCTAAAATGTTGATTTAAAAAGATGATTTTCTAATTTGACCATTGCTCCTACATCATTAATTGGCATTTTTCCATAAAAAAGAGATTTCGCTCCCTCCTCTGCCTTTTGAAAATTAGTATTACTATGGCTCATAGATTTGTTTATTAGTCAATCTGTTATAAACCATTTCATCATAATATAAACCATATTTCTTTTTAATGCTCAAATTATCCCAAATTTGGCCAAAGAGAAGCTCTTCAAATTTTTATGTCTTCTTGATATGTCCCTATCCATTTTTGAGAACTTCTTTCTCTGATGTGGCAGTATGACTCATGCTTACCTTGTTTCTCTGGCACAGACCTACAGGCAGCCATTTTCCAAGGAGCTCTAGCTTCCTTTGGAGGAAAATAGTACTTAATAATACTGACAGCATCAAGAGCTAAGTGATCTACATGCTCATTGTTACTGAAGTGCTATTGCTACTACCTTGAACAGGGAACAGAACTAAGAAATATCTATTTTAAAAATCATTAACTTGTATATATAACTGCATTTCGAATTCAACATTATAGTATTTTTTTATCTCCTCCCAATACACATTTGTAACTTTCTTCTTCCACAATTGAAAACCAATGTGGTTGCATCAATATCAATATGTGTACTTGTATACCCAATCATTCAAGACACATGAAACAGTTTCAGACTTTTTACACCCATACAACTAGCACTAAAAAAGTTAATTAAATGTCAAGATTTCCTTTTGTTCTTAGAATATATACCACTGGGAATATAGTCACAGTATTTTATATAAATTTGATTAGATTAATTCCTTTCTTCTTTTTAGTTATTGTGAATGCAGTTAGGTATTAGCTTGTATCTGTATTTTTTGTAGCACTTTCTTGAATTAGTTTTTCTTGAATATAAAAATATCAACCTCATTCAAAAGTCAAATAAAAAAATAATACAGTCAAAGCAAGTAGAAATACTCTGTAAAGTTTCTTTTCTTTTCTTCCTTTTCTAATGTGTCCGTATATCTTCAGGAGGTAATAAATGTAATCATTTCTTAGTTTTACCCTTCCTGTATTTCTTCTGCAAAAATAAGCATATATAGATACCTCCATGAACACAAACACTTGTAAACATTGTCCCCTTTCTTTTATTCATGTGTCTTGCTCTCTTAAAATCTTTTACATTTTTCTATAGTTAACTCTTAGAATAAATGTTATACAAATTTTCCTCCTAGTTGGTAATTTATGTTTTAGTTTTATTTATAATTTTGTTTCTAGGCAAAGGTTGTTCTTTTTATGTTGTTGCTTTTACCACTATTTTCTTTTATTACATCAGGATGAGACACAAGTAGAAAGCCTTGGCCCCTTTGCCTACATCCAGATTATATGGGAATTAATTCATCTTTCCTCCCATTTGTATATGCTTTTGCTTTGTACAATTCAATTTCTGATCCTTTGAGAGTTCATTTTTGTGTAATCTATGGGATATAAATTCAATATTATTTTTCCCAGATGGCAATATAGTTGACCTATCGTATTTACTAATAAGCCCGCACTGTCCACAATGATCAAGGTGTCACCTTTTCACTACACTAAATTTCTATACATACTTGGGTTCTTTTCTAAACTTTCTATTTTTTTCTACTGCTCTTTCTGTTCAATCATATGCCAATAAACAGTTGTTTTGATCACAGAAGATTTGTAGTATGATTGTGTACCTGATAAGTATGTGCATTTTGTTACCCTTCTTCAGGATTTCAGAACTTCTTGCATGTTTATTTTTCTATAACTTTAGAATTAACTTGGATAGCAACAAAATAAAATTACGTGAATTTTTATTGAAATTGCACTCAACTTATAAATTAACTTAAAGAAATTTTTTGTGCATATGATACTGAATCAAAACCAAAAAAGATTTGTCATTTAGTCCAAACCTGTTTTTGTGCTTTTTATGAGAGTTTTAAAGTTCTCTACTTAGAGGTTTCACATATTTATTGTTTTTTAGTTCTAAATATTTTTTATTTTGTTGCTATTTAAATAAAAATTTTTTAAAGTTATGTTTATACAGTTATGATTTTTTGTGTACAGTTGAAGGCTATTGGGTTTTATGTTCATTTTTATATACTATTATGTTATAGGATGTTATTATATGCATTGGTTTTATAATTTCTTCTCTCACCTTTCAAAAAATGATCATATCATTTGTAAATAAATACCTTTTTACTTCTTTTCAAATTGACTGATATTCCTATACAATGTTAAACAGTAGTAGTGAATTAGACATCTTTGCTTTGTTCCTGACCTGAACAGAGAGGCTTCTGTTATATGCATATTTGTGTGTTTGTATATATATACTTATTCATTTAAGTATTATCAGAAGAATTATGTATCAAATTTTGTCAAAGGACTCCTGGGAAACTAGGATTTTCTCCCTGGCAGTATTAATATAAAGAGATACATTAATAGATTTCCAAACTTCACTTGGTCATGATATATTACTTTCCTGTGGGCCTATTCAGTTCCATTCGCTGATATTTTATTTAAAATTTTTACATCGGTATTTAAAAGTAATATTTTTTTATTTGTTTGTTTTGTTTTCTGCTACCACCACTCACCAATAAATGATATATCTGTCTCATAAGAAGTAATTTGGAAGTTTCCTTTACTTTTAAAGCTCTGGAACAACTTATGCAGCATTTGAGTAACTAAATATTTAGGCATTTTATAGAATGCCCCTGTGGAACCACCCGACTCTGGTGCTAATTTTGGTGAGAGGTTTTTTTGTTTGTTTACCTTTCACTATTCTCCATTGAAACCAATCTGTTTCATCTCTGTGTCTCAGGACTGTTTTTACTTATTGCAGGTTACTAGGAAAATTTTCTCCTTACCTAAACTTGGAACTTATTTGTGTATAGATATACAAAATTATTCTGTTATGATTTTTGTTAAATATTTGCCTCAGTAGTTATTTCTTCTTCTTGTTAATTATTTTGCATATTTTTGCCTTCTTGCTTTCCATGTCTTTTTTTGGTTAATGTTTTTAAAGAACTAGTATTTATATTTAACTTTAGTTTTTTAATTTTTGGCCTGATTTATTTTCATTTTTTAAAAATCCTTCCTTAGGTTTCTTTTTTTTTTTTCTATACATTTTTAGATGTTTTGAGTTGGGAACTTTTTAACAGCTTTTATTTCAATTTTACATTTTCACTGATGCAAATATTTAAAGCTTTGAAGATTCTTCAGAAAACGACTATAAATGCAAGCCATGTATTCTAATATATGGAAATTTTGTTTACATTCAAAAAATTTCCAATTATGGTTTTCATTTTCCCTTTTGACACTTTATTGGCCACAGTAATTTTCTATTTTATTTCTTATAATTTGTAATGGGTAAAGCCTTTTTGTTTTTTTTCTATCATTTTATATATATTATTAAATCAACAGCAAAAGGTAAAAGTATTGTACAGTAAATATCCATATATCCACCATTGACAAGTATACTCCATATTTTTAAATATATATTTTACCACATATCTGTCCATCTATTAATATGTCTATTAATATAGAACTCCATCATACTTTGTGAATTATCTCAAAGTAAATTTTATATATATCACTACATCAGAACACATCAGCACTAAACTGTTCAGCATTTATTTCACTAACTAGAGTTCAGTATTTATTTCTAGTTATTATTTTTCTGTTTGAAAAAAGTCAATCTACAGTGAAATGTACAAAACAATCAATGAGTTTTCATAAGTGGATAGATACATGTTACTCAAATACCTATCACGATAAAAAATATTCACATCTTCCTCCAGAAAGTTTGTTCAGTTTTTTTACAGCCAGTTTTCGTATCCAACACCCCAGAGAGAAATGTTATTTTTGTTTGTTTTTACCATTTATTAATTTTTGCTTGTTATTGAATTGTAGGTAAATTGAATCATATGGTACGTACTCTTTCAAATAAGCCTTCATTCCCTGAGCATAACTTTGGTTTTTGATTCAGTATAATTTTTAATATTTATCCCTGTTGTTGGATGTATCAGTATTTTTTTTTTTTTATTTGAGACAGAGTCTTGTTCTGTTGCCCAGGATGGAGATCAGTGGCGTGATCTCGGCTCACTGCAACCTCTGCCTCCCAGGTTCAAGCGATTCTCCTGCCTCAGTCTCTTGAGTGGCTGGGATTATAGGGGCGTGCCACCACGCCCAGCTAATTTTTGTTTTTTTAGTAGAGACGGGGTTTCACCATGTTGGTCAGGCTGGTCTCGAACCCTTACCTCATGATCTACCCACCTCAGCTTCCCAAAGTGCTGGGATACAGACATGAGCCACCATGCCTGGCCTGTCTCTCTCTCTCTCTCTCTCTTCTTTATTTTTTTTCTTTTGTACTGTGGTAGTTCATTGTGTGAATATATCACAGTTTATCTATTATCCTGTTGATATATATTTGAAGTTTTTCCTAACTTGGGCTATTATGAAAAAGCAGCAATGAATATTTTTGGACATATGTTTTAACTGCTATTGGATAAATATCTAGGAGTACAAATTTTGGGTCATAGAGTAGTGCATTTCATTGTATAAGAAACTATCAAGACAGATAAATAAATTAAAATAATTTTTATTTTTCTGGATGCTTTTGGGATCTTGATCATAATTTTTTGACTAGGCAAATGTCCAGAAGAGTTTTTCCTAGGTTTTCTTCTAGATTTGTAGTGGTTACAAGTCTTAGACTTAATACTTTAATCTATCTTAGTTAGTTTTTGTATATGGCGAGAGATAGGGATCCAGTTTTATTCTTCTACATATGGCTATTCAATTTTCCTAGCACTATTATTTATGGAATAAGGTATCCTTTCTCAGCTTATGTTTTTGGTTCTTTATTCTGTTACATTGGTCTATCCACTTTTATAGACCATGCTATTTTGTCTATTATAGCCTCAAAGTATAATTTAGAGGTTGGATATGTGATGTCTCCAGTTTTGCTCTTTTTACTTAGGATTGCTTTGGCTACTCAGATTCTTATTTGGTTCAATGTAAATCTTAGAATTTTTTCTAATTCTAGGAAAATTAAGTTAGTATTTTGATAGGAATTTTATTGGATACTTAGATTGCTTTGGGCAGCATGGTTATTTGACTTTCTCTTTTCCAATTTGGGGACTTTCTCTTTCTGTTTCATTATCTTGCCTGATTTCTCTGGCTAGTACGTCCAATATTATGTTGAATAACAGTGGTAAAAATGGGCATTCTAGTCATGTTTCAGTTCTTAGCGGGGATGCTTTCAACTTTCCCCCATTCAGAATGATGTTGGCTGTGGGTTTGTCTTACATGGCTTTTTAGATTTTTAGAATGTTCCTTCTCTACAGTGTTTTTATCATAAAGGCATGATTAATTTTAGCAAATGCTTTTATGCATCTAGTGAGATGACCTTATGTTTTTAAATTGTTTATATGATGTATCACATTTATCGACTTGCATATGTTGAAACATCCCTGCATCCTGGGGATGAAACCCACTTGATCATGGTGAATTGTTTTGATGTGTTTTTGGATTCACTAACATTCAGTTAGTGTTTTGTTGAGACTTTTTGCATCTTTGTTCACCAGATATATTGTTCTATAGTTTTATTTGCATCATTTCCTGTCTTTAGTATCAGGGTGATACTGGCTTCATAGAATGAGTTAGAGAGGACTGCCTTCTTCTCAATCTTTTGGAATAGTTTCAGGAGGATTGGAATCTGTTATTTATTTTTTTAATTACTACTTTTTAAAATTTTGTGGGTAAATAATATGTATATATATATATTTATCAGGTATATGAGATATTTTGATACAGGCACTCAGTGTGAAATAAGCACATCATAGAGAAAGGAATATCCATCTTCTCAAGCATTTATCCTTTGAGTTACAAACCAATCCAATTACATTATTTATTTTGAAATACAGAATGAAGTTATTATTGACTATGGTCACCCTATTGTGCTATCAAACAATAGTTCTTATTCATTCTTTCTATTTTCTTTGTACCCATTAATCATCTCCACCTCTCCCCCACCCCCCTACTAACCATCCCAGTCTCCGATAATTGATATTCTATTCTCCATGACCATGAGTTCAATTGTTTTGATTTTTAGATTCCACAAATTGAGAACATGCAATGTTTGTCTTTCTGTTCCTGGCTTATTTAACTTAACATAACAATCTCCAGTTCCGTGCATGTTGTCACACATTACTAGATCTTATTTATTTTTATGGCTGAATAGTACTCCATGGTGTGTATGCATCAAATTTTATTTATCCATTTATCTGTTGATGGACACCTAGTTTGTTTCCAAATAGCTATTGTAAACAGTGTGTTATCAAACAAAGGAGTGCAGGTATCTCTTCAATATTCTGATTTCCTTTCTTTTGAGTATATACCCAGCAGAGGAATTGATGGATAATATAGTAGCTGAATTTTTAGATTTTGAGAAACCTCCAAACTGTTCTCCACAGTGGTTGTACTAATTTACATTCCTATCAACAGTGTACAAGGGTTCCATTTTCTTCACATCTTCACCATATATATACATTATATATATATATATATATATATATATTTTTTTTTTTTTTTTGCCTGTCTTTTGGATATAAGCCATTTTAACTGGGGTGAAATTATGGTAGTTTTGTTTGCATTTATCTGATGATCAGTGATGCTGAGCACCTTTTAATATGTCTGCTTGCCATTTCTATGTCTTCTTTTGAGAAATATGTGTTTAAATCCTTTGCCCATTTTTGATGAAATTATTAGATTTTTTCTGTAGAGTTGTTTGAGCTTCTTATATATTGTGGTTATTAATCACTTGGAGGGGTAGTTTGAAAATATTTTCTCTCATTCTATGGGTTGTCTCTTTACTTTACTTATTGTATTTCTTTGCTGTGCAGAAGCTTTTTAACCTCATGTGACTCCATTGTCCATGGTTGCTTTGGCTGCCTGTGCTTGTGGGATATTGCTCAATAAATCTTTGCCCAGACCAATATCCTGGAGAGTTTCCCCAATGTTTTCTTATTGTAGTTTCATAATTTGAGGTCTTGAAGTCTTTAATTCAATTTAATTTTATTTTTCAATATGGCAAGAGATAGGGTGTTCCCAGAATGATTTATTGAAGAGACTATCTTTTCCTCAGTGTATGCTCTTGGCACATTTGTTGACAATGAATTCACTGAAGGTGTGTAGATTTGTTTCTGGGTTCCATATTCTGTTCTGTTGGTCTATGTGTCTGTTTTATGCCAGTACCATGCTGTTTTGGTTACTATAGCTCTGTAGTATAATTTGAAGTCAGGTAATTGAATCTCTCCATTTTTTTTCTTTTTGCTTAGGATAGCATTGACTATTTCAGGTCTTTTATCACTCCATATGAATTTAAGGTTTTTTTTTTGTTTGTTTTTCTATTCCTGTGAAGAATGTCTTTGTATTTTGTTAGAAATTGGATTGACTCTGTAGATTGCTGTTGGTAGTATGGATGATTTAATAATATTGATTCTTTAAGTCCATAAACATTGACTATTTCTTCCATTTTGTGGTGTCCTCTTCAATTTTACTTACCAGTATTTTGTAGTTTCATTGTAGAGATCTTTCACTTCTTTGGATAGTTCCTAGGTATTTAATTTTATGTGTGGCTATTGTAAATGGAATTACTTTTAAAATTTCATTTTCACATTGTTTACTGTTGGCATATAATATGATTTGGCTGTCTCCCCACCAAAATCTCAACTTGAATTGTATTTCCCAGAATTCCCATGTGTTGTGGGAGGGACCCAAGGGGAGGTAATTGAATCATGGGGCCAGTATTTCCTGTGCTAGTATCATGTTAGTGAATATGTCTCAAAAGATCTACTGGGTTTATCAGGTGTTTTCCCTTTTGCTTCTTCTTCATTTTCTCTTGCCATTGCCAAGTAAGAAGTGCCTTTTGCCTCCTGCCATGATTCTGAGGTCTCCCCAGCCATGTGGAAGTGTAAGTCCAATAAACCTCTTTTCCTTCCCAGTCTCAGGTATGTCTTTATCAGCAGCATGAAAACAGACTAATACAGCATATAAGAATGCTACAGATTTTTGTATGTTGATTTCATATCCTGCAACTTTACCACATTTGTTTATCCATTCTAATAGTTTTCTTATGGAGTCTAGGTTTTTTGAAATGTAAGATTATATCATCAACAAATGAGAATAATTTTACTTCTTCCTTTCCAATTTGGATGCCCTTTATTTCTTTCTATGTCTGACTGCTCTAGCTAGGACTTCCAGTAATACAATGAATAAGGGTGGTAACAGTAGTCATCCTTGTCATGTTCCAGGGTATCAGTTCTTTGAAGATCTGGTAGAATTTGGTTATGAATCTGTCTGGTTCTGGGCTTTCCTTTTATTGGCAGAATTATTTTTTGACTGATTAAATAATCACTGCTTCTTATTGGTTTGTTTAGGATTTCTGTTCCTTCCTGATTCAAGGTAGGAAGTTGTATATTTCCAGGAACTCATCCATTTCCTCTGGTTCTCTAGTTTGTGTGCATTAAGTTGCTCAATAGTAGTCTGAAATATATTTTTTTGTATTTTGTGGTGTCAGTTATGTCTCCGTTTTCATTTCTAATTGAGTTTATTTGTATCTTTTCTCCTCTTAGTTAATCTAGCTAGTGGTTTATCAATCTTGTTTGTCTTTCAAAGAACAAAATTTTCATTTCTTTGATCTTTTGTATTGTTTTTGTTTTTAGTTTTATTTGGTGCTGTTCTGATCTTTGTTATTTCTTTTGTCTGTGTTTCATGACTCTTTTTCCTTTGTTTCTACGTCTTATTTCTACCTCTTTTACCTCAAAATCATGGAGTTAGGAACTATATCTGTGGAATTTGGATGTTTATTTTCCTACTTAAGTATAACTTAATATTTGTAGTGTTCTTTATGTCCTAACCATGCCATAGACACGAGTCATGTGTGGTTTATTTGTGTCTCTTTTTAATTTATTTGCAATTTTTTGAGAATGTGTATAAGTCTTGACTTAAGCTATTGTTATCATCCTTTGAGATATTAAACTCCAAAAATTTCTTTTAAACTTGTTTTGATTAACTCTCATTACAAACAGAAAAACTAGAATCATAGTGAAATAATAAGTCACAATGGTAAGTGATAACACGAAAATTTGTATAATTTGAACAGAAAACATTTAAAAGTGTCCCTATTACTGGCCTCTATTTTAAAACATGTTTACTATAAACAATTTCTGATAAATATACGCAGAAGGAAAATATTAGAATTTTAGAAGCTGTCTGCTGAGATCCTCAAACTCTGTCTATGTAGATTGAATAAAGCTCTAAATTTTTCATGCCCCTCTAATACAGATATATATCTATATAATTGTCATGGCTTCATGGTGAGTAGAGTACAATTTTTGAAATATACAATTAATTAGTTATTAAGATATAGCCTCTTTGCTTTAAGCCTGGCCAGTTGATTTATTTTGACAATATGATGTTAGCATATTTGAATTAGCCAAATCTCTCTAGTCTGGAGTGAAGGCAACTAAATATGTTCAAGATAGAAAAGCTTTTACATATTTGGGTTTGTCTTTTTGAATTCTTGCCTTAGCCATAAGAAAATTATGACTAAAATAGCTGTTGTTCCATTGAGAATAAAAGTGGCATTGTGCAGACATGCATCTCACCTAAAACTTGAAGCCAAATTTAGTCTAGATTAACTGAGTT
Organism: Cacajao melanocephalus; assembly: GCA_963573385.1. NCBI lineage: Eukaryota > Metazoa > Chordata > Mammalia > Primates > Pitheciidae > Cacajao > Cacajao melanocephalus. Next base: position 21,563 of record CAUYLG010030733.1, read on the forward strand.
GCAGATAACCCACATTGCATGGACTAGAAAGCATGCTATTGTTGTAAGAAACAGAAGTTTGGGGTGGTTAGTTATGCTGCATCATTGTCACAGTTGTCAACAAAGAAAACAAAAAACTAAAATTGATGGCAGTAATTTTAGAACTGTGAAGCAGGTGGCAACGGAACTATTATAGGAGGTTAGAAAAATGGTGAGAAAAGTCATAAAAAGTAGGGAAAATGTCAATCTATGCTATACAGTGACTAAATATTTGGTAAAATTGTCATCCATGATAACAGACAGGACAGAAAATATATCTAATGAACTTGTCATGTTGATTGAGGAGACTTCGAGGTCGACTGCTGTAATACCAAGGTGGCTTCTGAAAGCTGTATTTGATTCTATAAGACATGAAAGTTCTATAAGACAGGAAAGAAATGGCCAGGGTCAGAGTAGAACTGAGATAAAATATGAAGAGACCAGAAATGCAAGAATTTGTAAAATTGTCAAGTTAAATTGTTTTTTACCTTATTAAATACACTGTTATTATGATATAGCCTTAGGGGAAAGAATTATTCTTTGGTACTTCCAAAAAGATATGGTCCTAGAGTATGACAAATAAGCATGTAATTCTAATACCATTTTTAAGACCTTTGAAAGGATTAGATGAACATCTTGTAGATATTTTCAGCTAGAAAAAAGGGAAGGACTTCTAGGAGATTGAAAGGTGTGGTCCTTTAGATATCTGATAAACTCAGGGAACCTATAGTTTCAGTTAAAATGAGACATATGTTTCAGAAGTAATTGTGGTTGTAGCTTTTGGAATATGTCTTTAAATATAATCAAATATATAGAAAATTTACAGTTTTTGAGAGTGTTGTATTAGCTAAATCTCTCTAGTCTGGACTGAAGCCATCTGAAAGTATTCAAGATATAAAAAAATCTTTGAGCTTGCTACTCTCTTCAGGCAGAAAGTAGACTTAGACTTTTCTGCCCTGAAGTAAAGTACATTCTTCAATGTGTTTTCACAACATGAGATTTTTAGGGAAAAAAAAAAGACTTAGCTGACAGAAAGGAGCTATGGAGAGCAATGGACCAGAGAACCATTCCCAGAAATCAGACACATACCCTAATCAAAAGAAAACAAAAACAACACAAAAAAATGTTGCCTGTCCCCAGAATAGGAGGACTTGGCAATATTTGTCTAGGAGGTTCTATACACTGTTGACTGATGTGTGCATTCTATTATTACTCTTTCTGAATGGGAACGTTTAATATATTCTACCCTGTTCTGCCACTATACTTTGCATTCTGGTGGACTTTGAATCAGTTCATAGTTTTCTAGATCACAAAAAAAAACTGCACGTAGACATGCTGTAGGTCCTCTGCTCCTAGGCCTTGAGTCTGCTGCCATGACTGAATGAGACTTTTAGGGGTCTTTGGATAAGAATGAGTACATTTTTCCTGTGAGTAATTTTGACCAACAAAAAAAATGTGAAAAATTGAATCATTATTCTTAATTGTTAACTATTCTGCAGTAATGGTATACATCCACATTCCTGTCATGGTGGAAGTACTGTATTACTCAACTCTTGCTTTGAGTTTGATCTCATGACTGGATTTGACCATGAAATGTTAATGAATGTGATACCAGAAACCTAGAAAAAAATGAATAAATCCTTAGAGACATACAACCTACAAAAAATGAATCAAAACAAAATAGAAAGCTTGAAAAGACCAACAACAAATAAGGAGATTGACTAAGTAATCAAAATCTTTAACAAAGAAAAGTCCAGGATTTAAAGAATTCACAGGTAAATTCCACCAAACATTTAAAGAATAATTATTGTTAATTCTTCTTAAACGCTTCCAAAGTAATAGAATGAGGGAGAACACTTCCATACCCTTTTTATGAAGAAAATATCACCATAATACAAAGACAAGGCAAAGACACCACAAAGAAAAAAACAAAACAAAACTGTAAGCCAATATCCTTGATGAACATGGATGCAATATTTTCAACAAAATACTAACAAACTGAATTCAATAGCATAGTACAAGAATCCTTCACTATGATCAACTAGGATTTATCCCTGGGAAGGAAGGATAATAGCTCATAAACACATTAATAAATGATTATTTTAACAGAATGAAAGATAAATACCATATAATCATCCCAATATATGCTGAACAAGCATTTTACGAAATTCAGTATTTTTTCAAGATAAAAATTCTCAACATACAACATAGAGAAGAAATACATTTAAACATAATAAAGACCATATATGACAAACTCACAGCTAGCATCATACTCAATAGTGAAAAACTGAAAACTTTTGTCTAAGATTTGGAGAAAGACATCTTTGTGGTGTCTTTGCCTGGTTTTACTCTCATCACTTCTATGTAATATACTACTGGAAAACTTACCTAGAACAATTAGGTAAGAAAAATGAATAAGCAGCATTTAAATTGGAAAGGAAGAAGCACAGCTGTCTCTGTTTATAACTGACAAATCTTATAGGAAGACAATCCTAAAGACATCATCAGAAAACTGTTAGTTCTAAAAGCATTCAGTAAAGTTGCAGGATACAAAATCAGGAAGCATACACAAATCTGTAGTGTTTTTATGCTAATAAGAAAGAAACTATATGAAAAATAAATTTGAAAAATCTCATTTATAATATAAAAATAAGACATATTTAGGAGTTAACACAACAAAAAAGTGGTGAAAGATCTAGGTACTGAAAACTATAAAACAGTGATGTAAGCAATGGGAGAAGACACATGCAAATGAAAAGATAACCCATGTTCATGAATTGGAAGTATTACTATTGTTACAATGTCCATACCACCTAAATTGACCTACGTATTCAAGGCAATTCTTATAAAAATTCCAGTGACGTTGTTCACAGTATTAGAAAACACAATCATAAAATATTTTTGGAGCCACAAAAACTCTGAGTAGCCAAAGCAATTTTGAGCAAAAGAATAAAACTAGAGACATCACTTTACCTGAGATCAAAGGATGTTACAAAGTTATAGTAATCATAACAGCATGATGCTTGCATAAAAACAGACATAGAGACCAATGGAGCATAATCGAGAGCTAAGAAAAAATATCTACAAATTTATGGCCAATTGATTTACAGTGATGCCAAGAACATACCTCAGGAAAAGACAATCTCTTCAATAAATGGTATTAGACAACTGGATATACATATGTAGAATAATGAAATTATACTCTTATTCTAAGCCATACATAAAAATCCATGTCAAATGTATAAAAACCTTAAGTATAAAACTAAAAATTGTAAAACTATTAGAAAGATATATAAGGCAAAGGTTGATAAAGCCATACATAAAAATCCACATCAAATGTATAAAAAACTTAAGTATAAAACTAAAAATTGTAAAACTATTAGAAAGAAATATAAGGCAAAGATTGATATTGATTTGGGCAATAAATTTTTGTTATGAGTCCAAAAACACAAGCATCAGAAGCAATAACAGACAAATAGGATTGCATCAAACTAAAGAGCTTCTGCACAGCAAAGGAAACAATAAACAGAATGAAGAGACAATCTACAGAATGGTAGAAAATATTTGCAAATCATGTATTCAATAAGGGGTTAATATCCAAAATATATAAGAACCTTAATCAGCTCAATGACAATAAAATAAATAATGAAATTATAATATGGACAAAAGACCAGAATAGATATTTTTTCAAAACAAGACCTACAAATGTCCAACAGATATCTGAAAAGTGTTCAACATCACTAATCACCAGGGAAATGCAAGTCAAAACCACAATGAACTACCACTTTACACCTGTTAAAATGGCTTTTAATAAAAATACAAATGATACCTAGTATTAGAGAGGATATAGAGAAAAGGGAACCCTTGTATACTGTTGGTGGGAATGTAAATTGGCACCATTATGAAAACTAGTATGAAGAATCCTGAAAAACATAAAACTAGAATGACTTTATGATCAGCAATTCCATTGATATACAGCATTTTCATTATCAATCTGTTAAAAAAAACTTTATTAATTTCCTTTGTAATTTTTGACCCATCAGTTGTTTTCAAAGTATATTGTTTATTTTTTAAATATTAGTGGATTTTCTAGGCAATCTATTCTTATTAAATTCTAATTTAATTTCACTGTAGTCAGTGAATATATCATATTGTAAGATTTTAGTCTTTTGAAATATATTAAGACTTTTTGATGACCCAGCAGACAGTTTATCTTTGTGAATCATGTCTTTTTGAACAAAATATTTATCACAGAATTTCTGTGTGCAATGGTCTCAAACTGTCAACTAATTCAAGTTGGGTTATTTTCATTTTCTGTATTTTTAAGGGTTTCAGTATATTCCTATTCATTACCGAGAAAGAAATGTAGAAATCTCAAATTATAATTATAAATTTATTTATGTTTCCTCTTAGACTTGACGGTTTTGATCTATTTTATCTATTTGAAGCTCTGTAATTAGGTGCATATTTTAGATTATTAACTCTATGAATTTATTTTTTAATCCGCTTCTCAAGTTTTTTTATTGAACTCTGTTGATATTTCTCATCCTAAAGCCAACTTTCTCTAATATTTATATATGCATTCCAACTTTCTCTAAAAAATAATTCTTTTTATACAGTTGAGGTGTCACCATATTGCCCAGGCTGGTCTCGATCTGGGCTCAAGCAATCCTCCCACCTTGGCTTCCCAAAGTGCTAGTATTATAGGTGTGAGGCACCATGCCTGGCACACTCCAACTTTCTTATGACTAATATGTTTTATGGTATATATTTCTTTATATTTTTCTGCCAATTCATCTGTATTTTTATTAATATGCATTTTCTGTAGAAAATATGTATTTAGGTCTTCTCATTTCCTCTGACAATTTCTTCTTTTGATTGGAATGTTTACACTATTGACAATTAATATAACTGAAATAATGCAACTGGTTTCTTTTTATTCAATCTCTTCTTTCTTTCTCTTTTCCACCATTTTAAAATTAAATAGGTGGTTTTGAAAATTCCATTTTATTTCCAGTATTAACTTATAAGCTATACCTCTTTGCTACTTTTTACAGTGCTAAGTTCTTAAAGTGGCATATAGAGAGATCATTGTGATGAGAGATATATGTATTCTTCTCAGATTTGAGAACCTTACTCAAGCTCAGGGAATTTAAAGCTAAAGGAAGTTATAATATTTAATGAGGAGCAAGTTTTGATTTTCACTGGCTTAGGAGGACATCTCAATGACATATATTAAAGGTACCGGCTACCAAGTGAAATAAATATAGGTAAGAAACTTAGGACCTGGCAGGGAAACAAACAAACAATAATAGCAACAACAACAACAGTAACAGCGAAACTGGACAGGATGCTGATTATTCTTTTAAGTTCCCTAACAGCATATATTAAATACTTGAAAGGTGCTCCCAGGGAAATTGTCCATGGCCAAATAATTCTCAAAAAACATCAGTGATGTGTCCCTGTCATATCTTACAACTTATGACTCATCAAAACTTTTCACTGTACCCAGCAACTGTTTCCCCAGCTGAGGAGCCACAACATGAAGGCAACCGACACTTGAACATTAGGGTTCCACCAGACAGAAATAGGGAAGTGAGAAGGTAAAACTGCTAAAAATTTAAGACTTGAATTATATTTTGAATGTCCATCTCTCCCTCTCTGTCTCGCTCTCTCTCTCTCCTTGGTCAAATCTCACATGCAATTCAGAATTGCAGCATTAGGAACTTGAAGACTGACACAAGTTTCATTTCTGGTATTAGACATTTTTATGATTATTTAACTCTTTCTGGTGAGAATTGCTTTTGATTAATTACTTTATGACCTAGATGAAGGAATGTTGGAAAAAAAATACCCTGAAGATAAATATTTATCCCCACTGACATAAAACACATTAACCAAGATCCTTTTTCCAGGATGTAAGCCTTATTCTTTAATTTAAACTTCAAATAGAGAAAAAAAAAATCCTCTAGTTTTCTTTTATAGTTGTGTCTCTGCCAGGTTTTGGTATCAGGATGATATTGGTCTCAGAAAGAGTTAGGGAGGATTCCCTCTTTTTGTTGTTTAGAATAGTTTCAATAGGTATGGAACCAGCTCCTCTGTATACATCTGGTACATTTTGGCTGTGAACCCGGCTGGCCCTGGACTTTTTTTGGTTGGTAGGCTATTAATTGCTGCCATGGACATAGGGAGGGGATTATCACACACTGAAGTCTGTTAAGGTTGGCGGGGAAGGCTAGGGAAGAGACAGCAGGGGCTGGGGAGGTTGGGGAGAGATAATAGGGGGAGAAATGCCAGATATAGGTGACAGGGGGATGGAGGCAGCAAACTACCTTGCCATGTATGTACCTATGCAACAATCCTGCATGATCTGTACATGTACCCCAGAACCTAAAGTACAATTTAAAAAAAGAGTAGGGATAAGGAAAAAGAGTGTCCCAGGCAGATGGAAGACTTATATGCAAGAGCTCTGATCAAGCAAAATGTATGTTTTGGAAATGAGAGAACTGGCAACGCTTGGAAGGCCATGAGAGAGCAGGACGACAAGCCTAGGAAAAGGAAGGCAGGAGTTAAACATGCAGAACCCTAGAGGCCAAGTGAGGAGTTTGGACTTCATCCCCAGGGCCATGGGGAGCCACTGATGGGTATTAAGCAAGTGAGGGACATGAACATATTTGAATTCTAAAATTTCTCTGAGTGGATTAGAAAGGAAGAAAGGGAACATGTGAATGGCAGAAATGACAGTGACTCAAACAAGAGCAGTGGCAGTGTTTGCAAAACAAATCCACGCTGGAGTGAGGTCTCTGTCAGGCTAATAAAATGCTTCTCTTCTGGAGTCTGGTTATTTGCTAACCCCAGAAAGAACTTTTCATTCTCAGAACCTCAGAACCTTTGCCTTCACAGAGTCAATGAGGAGCTGATGAGCAAACCCAACAGAAATTCATGAAAAGGAAAAATGCAAAAAGCCAGTCCTCCACTGGAATTCTGAGCCTAGGTCTGCTGGCTCCCTGACTCCTTCCATGCTTTGGGAAGGAACAATGTGCTGGTGCATTCCGAAGACAAAAATGAGACCCAGAAAAGCAGGGTTTCCTTAAAACAGGTCATAGGCCATAAAAGTATTCTCATAACATAATGTGAAGAAATGTACTTCTGGAAGAAATTCTGTTTCTATATGATAGAAAGGTATTTTAATTAATGGTTCTACATTTCCCCTTAAAGAGAGGGTTTATTTAGAAAGCTTGAGTTATAAGCTATACTGTTAGCATAGTTTGTGCTAAGTGAGATGACAAAACTCTCACCTTCCTCTAAGTTCAAAGAATAGTTATCAATTAATTACTCATTAAGCATTTTCTTGAGCAACTGCACAATGAAAGGCATTAGAAATACGATACATTAATATTATTCTTGTTTACATGGAGCTTCCAGTTAGTGAAGAAACTGAAAGTCTAGACACTAATCACATGATTACACAATTAAATTTAAAACTACAACTGTGATAGGTTCTACAAAAGATAGGTGTATGTACTATAAGGGCTTACGAAGAAAGAATCTGGCCTATACAATAAGTTAGGGAAGTAATTACTGAACTGAGAGCAGAAGAATGCATATAAATTAAATGAATAAAGCAGGATAGAAAAAGAGACTAGATAAAATGAATTAACCTGATAGACAGATACAGACTACCTGCCAGGTGCCAAGGGCCGTGACAGGTAACTGTATTACACAAACAAATGAAACTTAGTCTGCAAGTTAGGGAAAATAGCTGAAGCTTGTTAATTTCTGGTCATGAGAAGTTGGTGTTACTGTAACTCTCCATACCTCAGTGTTTTAATCAGCAAAGTAAGAAAATAACATCTATCTTATAAGATTATTGTAAAATTTTTTAAAGCCCTTAGCTCACTGCCTGGCATATAAGTAGCAAATTTTGTAATGACCAGACTGAGGGAGTTGGTATGACCTGGTATCAGAAACAGTGTTCCACAGTTGTCAAAAGCTGAATATCTTTGATCAGGCTGAATTCAAATCCCAGGTACAATTACTAGTTCTGTGACCTTGGACAAATGACAAACTTTTTGATCTTCAGTTTCTTTATATAAAAAGATGATAGACATATCTACCTCACATTTCTTGATAGGATCAAAGGAGATAATGCATGGAAAGGCCAAAGATTACTTAAATAAATATTTGCTTATATATTTTGAATGCGCAAGCTACTATATCAGCACAGATAAACAAGTAATTAATTTTTTTATCATTGTTGTTCCGGGTAGGCGGGTGAAGTTAGACAAAAGCAATGACTTTACATGGAAAATTTTGACCTAGGTCTTGAAAAGGTAATAGGCGTTGGACAGACAATGCTGATAAACTTGCCTTGCTCAAGCCATAGGACTGCAATTTGCTACTATGAGAACAGCCCAGGGGGTTCAAGGCATAAGGATAGTATCTTTAAAAGCTTGGTGAGTTCCTCCTAATAAACATCATCATTTCAGTTGTCATGAGCTAGAATGAAAGATGATATAGTAGATAATAGCATGTGCTTTGAAATAAGATAGATATGGGTTCTGAGCCAGTTCCTACTACTTATAACTGCATGACCTTATGCCCATTACTTCACTTCTCTGAGCTTCAGCTTACTCATCCCTAATAGGAAGTAACAACAGTGCTCTCCCCGTGAAGCTATTATGAGGATTCAGCATGATAATGCATATAAAGCTCTAAGTTCCATGTTTGGCACATGATAAGTGTTTAATAAATGTTAAATATTGTTATTATTGTTGATGTGACATTAAGGTTATGCTGGCATAAAGCATTAGAATTTGTTCAGTGCATGGAACAATTACATTAAACTTAGAGTAAGCTATGTTACCTAGTTAACAGTGGGATACCAAAGAAATACACTGAACAACCAGGCTGTGACAGTTCCTATCTGGCAGTCATTGCAGGTATCTATCTTTGAGCCCTAGTAACTTTGAGAGCTGTACAGAGTAGGCCTTCAATAAATGTTGAATACATGAATTAGTGATTTAGCTAATTTTAAAATAACAATTTTTTCTACTTACAAACATAGTGTTTCCACAGATAATCTGTAAATAAAAAATACATTTGTAAATTCAACTCCAGTGGGTTTTCTTCCAAGGTGTGTGTGCATTTGTGTGTGTGTGTGCATAATATATGGGAAATCATAGCATTTAAATAAATGTATATATATTTAATTTTGATTAGACCATATAAAAGCTTTTTTCCACCTGTCATATGAGCATTTGCCTTGTTTTATGAAGCATACTTTATGAACATGATTTATATGTTGCATTACACGCTATAAGAATATGCCATATAATTTATTTAACTATTACCATATTGTTAGACCTTTACTGGGTGTCAAAACTAATTCATTTTCAAATATATGTTATTGTCACCATATTCAGTGAGTTCTTAATCGTTTTCAGGGTAAGCAACTTAAAAACCTAATTACTAAAAAAATACTCTGTATTATCTCCCTCCTAGATGAAAATTACAAACACATTTACAAAAACTATTGCCTACTATTTCAGGAGGTTTATAAACTCCATGAAGCCCATCCATAGATTTCTGTCCCCAGGGAATCACGTCAGAACTAATTATATAAAATATGTTAATATCAAGCAAAACAAAAATGTGCAAAGACTTGACTATTATTATTGTGGAGATGTACCATCTCTTAAAATATTGCTGACCACAGTAATGCGGCCTAATCCCAGAATGTGGCCCATTTTCATTTTTTTAAATAGTCCACACTTTAGATTACACATTAATGCTTCTCTAGAACTTCCATTGAATAGTAATGTTTCATGTGATCTCTCTTTATTCTCCTTAATGACAGACAGTCTCTGCGAGACTCCCAATGTACACTCTTTTCTCTCAGTGACAAGGTTTGGCCGTGTCCCCACCCAAATCTCATCTTTAATTCTAGTTCCCATAATTCCCATGTGTTGTGGGAGGGACCAGGTGAAGGTAATTGAATCACAGGGCTGTTCTTATGATAGTCAGTGAGTTCTCATGAGATCTGATGGTTTTACAAGGAGCTTCACCCTTCACTCGGCACTGATTCTCTCTCCTGCCACCCTGTGAAGAGGTGCCCTCTGCAGTGATTTTATGTTTACTGAGGCCTCCCCAGCCATACAGAATTGTAAGTTCTTTTCTTACCCAGTCTCAGGTATTTTTTCATAGCAGTGTGAGAACCGACTAATACACACGGTGAGGTGTCTTGCATCCTGGAAACCTATGAAATTATTAGGTCTACTCCTGCCACCCTCCCCTCTGCCACTCCAAATTATCTTACATACTATTCCATTTGAGCAAATATACAGCATGACTCAGCATTGGATAATACCGTTATTTAAAGGAAAGAGAGCATTTTATAATAACACCAAAAATAAATTCAATAAATAGAATGTAATATAGCATAAAGGTGGCTAAACACAAAAGTGATGTAGTCACAGCATTAAGGCAGGTTTATTATAATTTCAGAATGAAAGGTTTTAACTTGGCCTTTGTGTCATTCTAACCAAAGAGTATCATAATCTTTATTATGAATATATACTGTCTGATATACAATTTACAATAATGAGACTGATTCTACTTGCCAATTTGCACAGTTTCTAAAGAATTCTAATAGGTTCTCAATATAAAACAAAAACAAATGTTTGGTATTTTTGTTTGTTGTTTCCATCTGCTTGCTTCTAAAGATAGAAAAATTTCTGATGTTAAAAAGTATGTACTCATGTCTGCACATTTCTGTGTACATGCTTCCGCCTGTGGGTATTAGAAAAGTTCTGAATTATCTCGGAAGAAGCAATTTCTTTATAGACTTAAAAAAAGAAAAAAGTTCTGAATTATTATCAAGTTTCAAAGAATTATGGGAAAATGTTAAAAAACAATTCTAAGAATAATTTTTATTTAAGCCTTTTCTTTTTCTCCCTCACAGTTGCATCATCCCTCCCAAGGATTCCGCTTTGGAACTGTCCGAGAAAGCAGTGCTGAAGATTATGTGAGACAGAGTTTCCCAGAGATGCATGAATATATGAGAAGGTACAATGTTCCAGCCACCCCCGATGGAGTGGAATATCTGAAGTGAGTGTCAACCTCTTGGATCCAAAGAAAAATTCTCCCTGAAGTAATTTAGCTACTGACATACTGTTTTTCAGTTTCTGAAAATGACAGACAAATATACCCACGTTGCGTTCAGTAACATTTTACACTGTGTGAGATCCCAGGAGATAGTGTGAAATAGTGTGTATTTAATTGTGTGGCCTACATTACTTGTGACCAGCATAGTCTCAAGTTGGCAATAGCTTCGTTCAAAGAGCCAGTGGGGCCATTAGCATAGCAGATGGTAGGGGAAGTAAATGTTGGCTTCACATCACTTGAGAAAACAATGGTGCTGAAATGATCAAACACACAGGGAATGTGGCCAGAGGATAAAGTGTCCCAAGGCAACCTTTTCCTTCGCAGTGAATATATCTCTAAGCCCACGGAATGCTTCCTCTTGCCATAAGGAAATGGAATTTATCTTAGAGATTTTCTGTAGAAAGGAAATAAGATAGAAGACAATGATTCCCATGCCTGCATTTTTCTCATCAAAATTTATGAGAAGCAATCAAGAGAAATCACATTGCCATGGAAGATTATCAGAGCCTGTAATTCAATGATGTTGAATGTAAAGGCAGACGGTGCAATGATGGGTCTGCTCCGTCTAGTCTTCCTGGGAAAAGGGAAAGAATGGTTTCTGAAAAACCTGAAGACATGAGGGTGAGCAGTCCTCTCCCTCCTGGTTGATGGAATCAAGATAATAACAGACATCCACACCTCCAAAATTCCTAGAATTGTGCAGCGTCACGAAACTGGTTTCTCCATGGTCAGCTTCAATAATCTCCCCAATGGACAGCAAGACCTGCCACCTCAAATTCTTTTTTAAGAAACAGTAGAAATAAAGAAATAATTTCATGGAACATGAGCATTTTGTCTCTCTCAACAGCTTTAGAAATAGGCCACTTAAAAATGACTCTTAACTCTAGCTTAGAGAAAAAGTCTTGTTCTCTCATATTTGCAAAATTCTATATGATGTGTAAGTACTATGAAATGCCACTTTTAATTTTGCAAGAACATCAACACATTAGAGTCTCTCTCTGACATGAAGTTTAGAGCCCCTTTGCCTCCCAGATCTTCTTGTGTATTCTCTTCTTCAGGCGAATTTATGGTTGACAGAAAGAATAAGATGTCAGGGTAGCAACAGCTTCCAGCTCAATAGAAATGGCAGACAAACTGGGCTCTGCTGACAGTGTGAAAAAAGATGAGAGGAGCAACTGCTGCAGTCCCCAGCAGTTCTAATCCATGCAGGGCATTCATGTATCCCAGGAGCTTTACCTGAGAAGGCACACATGCCCAGCGCTGGCCCGACCCTAGCCTGAAGAGAAGCAATATTCAAGAAAGCAGCCACAGATGAAGAAGGCCTGAAAGAAGTCCATTTTTTGTTTGTTTGTTTTTTGGTAATACAGCTAGCAATCCAACCACTGCTTCAGACTTGTCTAGGAACCATGATGGGAGAGTAGGCCCTTGAAGGTTAAAGAATAGTCCATGTTCCAGCAACATCTACGTTCCAGTTGGTATCTGAAAGCTAGTTAGAAATGAAGCAACTCCAGCCTCATCCCAAACCTATGGCATCAGAATCTTCATTTTAACAAGCTCCCCAAGCAATCCACTTATTGAGATGAAATTGAAATCTAGGCAGAGCTTATCATTAACACCCTCTCACCACTTCTCCCTGGACCTTAACTCTCCACTTTCAGTCTAGTCATTTCCTACGCCCCTAGCCACCACTTCCCGCAACCACAGTCTTCGTGTTACCTCCCTGGCATCCCAGAGCTCTGACCTACAAGGCACAACCCCTAGCATTGCCCGTGCAAGGCAGGTTGCTACATATTGAACCTGTCCTTTCCCTCTCCCATCAAGATTCCCCTGGACTTAATTCTACTCTCTCAGGGCCCTGCTTTCCCATTAACAGTTTTCCAAAAAAATTAACCTCCGTTAAAATGCTTATTTGTTTTGTTATGTTAATATGTGACTAGTTTTCTTGTGGTGTGTGATATGTATGTTAAAATAATGCCTAAGAAAAGACAGGGCATGAGTCTATAATAAAAATAACCACTGGGGGCCCTGCGAACCACAACGGTGATTCATCCACTGTAGAAGCTACTTGTGCCTGGATCTCACTTGGCCATCTCCTCACCAGTGACTCAGGGTCCCATGGGAGTCTGAGAGCTGACTGCTTCTTGCCTTTCATATAATTGAAATTCATCATAGCTATCTGCACTTTGCAGTCCAATGTCAAGAGTGGTTATTTAAGGAAGGATACCAGAGAAATTAGGTTTCATGAATTACTGGTTTTAAAAAAACTGAAACGAACCTCATCTTTTTTACTGTCATGTTGCTACCACAAATATTTGTGGAATATTGGCAAATGATAACTTGTTGGTAGTTAGCTCTCAAGGTACGTTATGGTATTGTGGCAGTCAAACTTTGATTGGAGAAACAGCTTTCACCTCAATTTTTATTGTACTGCTAAGATTCCATTAAGATTCCTTATCATCAACTCCTAGGAGACGATCTACATCCATCCCCAACCCTTTCTGAAGCTTCCCACTGCTGTAGAGCTGGGGGGGTGCTTCATTCTGGTTAAAGGCAAACGTGGGCCTCATTGTAATTTAGATCCGATACCCCTTGAAAAAGGGGATGCATTTTAAATTGGGTATTTTACTTATTTGAAGAGTAGGATAAGAAAGCAATGGTCATGGGTTAAAAAAAAAAAAAAAAAAGGGAAGCTGACCTATCAACTATGTATCTATACATGACCCAGACAAAGGCATTCCTGTAAAGATGTGTTTCCTGCCCACTGACGAATCTTCTGGGTGTCTAGGGGTGTCTTTCTCTTTTTGATTTTTTATGAATTCTAGTCATATTCGCCTCTGTTTAGAGGCCACACTGTGTTGAACTGGAACAGCCTCACCCCTAAGAGAGGATCTAAGAGAGAAAGGACTGAGCTCAGGAGGGATAGAAAAGAGTTCATTTTGCAAAAGACTTGTAATTTTCTACCCTTAGAGTTGTTCTGTTTGGACAACTCTATGGGTAGAAAATTCTTTCTTTTTTTCAAATTAATAAATATTCTTGTTTTTAAAAGATAAACATCTACACTTACGCAATAAAAAGGACCTGAGATAGTCATTGCATGAGAGAGAAAGAAGTGTAATACAGAGTTCTTATTCTCAGACAACTTACACTTTAATTGCGGAGACAATACAGTGCACAAAATAGCTTCTTTTCTGGTCTTCACAAAATCCATTCCCTCTTTTGGGGCACAGCATCCTACATGTCTTCATCCCTCTTCTACTCTCACTGATTTATGTGGGGCTTACCCCACCCCTGGCTCCAGATGACACCACCAAGCCAATAAGAGTAATAGCCCATTTCCATGGTAATAATATCCAAGGATGGGCTCATGACATAGTCACAGTAAAAGCAAATTAGGCCAAGAGTTTTTCTGAAACTTTTCCTGATAGAAAATCCTTTCTTAAATGGATTTATGTCTTTCACCTTTCCAAAAAAGAATTGGAAGTGGCTGAAAACAAAGAAGCGGTTGCATGTATTTTAGACAATTATCTCCGTTTAAAACTTCTTCCTTGCCCTCTTTTCAAGTGGAAGCTCAACCTGTGCTGAGACTCACTCTTCATTTGAACCTGGTCCCAACACTGTCTATGTAACCTGGTTGAAGTTACTTCAACCCTCTGAGCCTCAATTTCCTCATCTTTTATATCATAGTCATTCTGAGTGATAAAATGTATAGAGAACAATGAAGGCAATGCCTAACGACAAGAAGTCACTCTCATGTTATAATAAGAATGAACCTTCTCTATCGGCCTTCCTATTCAATTCAGAGTGGCTCTAGCTTTATTGATGGATTTAGAAGTAATGAAAGAAACTGGTAGACGAACCCACTGGAAAAATGTCATACTCTTTTATAAGAGTGTCTGTCTCCCCTGGTCTATAGTCTAGAGGTCAGTGAGAAGCCAAGACAGCTAAGTCAGCAGCTAGGTAGCCTGTGCTGCCCTTTGTGTCCAGGTTTCTGTCCCCTAAACAAAAGCCGGCTGTCAGCCTTCGTGCTTCCTTCCCATTAATGAATCATTTTCACTTTTCTCCTCTGGTCTTAAATATAGGAATGATCCAGAGAAACTAGACGCCTTCATCATGGACAAAGCCCTTCTGGATTATGAAGTGTCAATAGATGCTGACTGCAAACTTCTCACTGTGGGGAAGCCATTTGCCATAGAAGGTATTAATCAGTCACTCTTGATTCACTTTTACTCAGGATGTGCTCAGTTTGCCAACCTAGCAAGTCACAAATGCCAAAGTCAGAAGCAAACAGCTATTCATCTTTCCTTGTTTTCTTTTTCAACTCATAAGCACTTAGCTATTAAGTTGCTAAAGTTAGGAATTTATTTTTTACCTATTCAACAAATACTTATTTACCCAATTGTTAGGGGGAGAAAATCATTGTTACCCAAATGATGATGTTGTTTCAGATATCTGGGAGTGGTGGCACCGTGTAAGAAACAGGGAGTTGATTTGAATTTAATCTGGTGTGTGTGTGTGTGCGTGTGCGTGTGTGTGTGTGTGTGTGTGTGTGTGTGTAGGCAGGGTGTTGTGTTGCTATGTTGCCCAAGTTTGTTTCCAATTCCTGGCCTCAAGTGATCCTCCCATCTCGACATCCAATAAGTCAAGGAAATCTGTATTTTCTAACAGCCAAATACTGTAGCAAATCTGATGGCAAGACTAGAATGATTACATTTAACAACTGGAAGGGCCCCAATATTGATCTAATCCAATCTACTCATTTGATAAACAAGAAAGCCCAAGGACATTACATAACATTTCCATAATTGTACAATAAGATGATAATACTGGGACTGAAATCTAAAGCTCATGGTTCTTAAATAAGTATTCTCCCACTAGTTGAAAAATAAGTAGAAAAAAAAAGCTTATTCTATAATTTAATGCCCTTTGGGGTCCCAAACAAAACCTTGGATCCTTGTTTGAGATCTCAGATCTTTTTCTCCACTAGCAGCAAATTTTTCCTTCTAATGTGATCACCCAATCAATCAAACTTCAGAACCAAAGAAAGATTGCTTCGTCAGTAGCTCCTTTCATTCCGAGTGACGGTTGATATATGGAGCTGATAGTTTGAACCAGCAAATTTCACATTTTCCAATTCCCAGCTTCCCTTCCCTAACAGTACCTGCTGGCTCTCAAGACAGCCATGCTCACTTCTCAGAAAACACTTTGGCTTGAAACAATCCCATGGGGGTGCCCAACTGCTATGTCCAGAAATCTGTACTTTCCTGTTTGTTAGCTGGGATATCAAGACTGTTCTGATTTCAATTTCAGCCACAGTTGTTCTCTGTCTCCTCTAAATGCATCAGCAGATTTTTTACCTCTATCTTTGTTTTTGTGATCAATGAGAATGTTATAGCTGATGCTATTTCTTCATGTCTTCCCCTATCAGAAATCAGTCCCCTCTCCAGGCAAAGTGACCCCCACCTGAAGCAGGGATGGAACTCAGAAATTTCTGAGAGGCAATTAGCAGTATTGGTCTTATATTAAGACTACTGTTTAAGATAGCAAAGGCAGAAAAAGAAAAAGCTAGAAAAGCAAACAACATTCAGTATATAATCCCATTTTTATGTAACAATGGGAAATTTCTCATTTTTTGTAGCATCTAGGGATGTTACATTTTATTTCTGTCCTAGATGCACTGGGGAACTGAGGTCCCTTCTGCCATTAGGAGCTACAAACAATGAATCATGTGTAGAGGACCTAAGACTGAGGGGCTCCATTTTCCACCTTTATCTTCAGGGGACAACTCTATCTTGTCAAAAGACAGTGGTAAGATGGCTTGTTTGCCTCGGTTGGACCCCAGTGCCAGATGCCACGCAATTGACTCCCCACTGGTTTCCTGTTTACATTTCTATCTGTGCTCCTGAGACTTAGCGTCTTGCAGTTCCCGTCATCTCTAGAAATCATATTGTCTTCAAAAGAGATAGGCACAAAATGGCGCATGGAAGAGCCCTCCCTGCAAGAGAGCAGAAAGACTGCAGGTTTCAATTGAGAGTGTACTGTTATCATTGTGAGGTTATTCTCAACATGGGTGGGGTACACATCAGAAAATTTAATTCAATACTGCCCCTGACAATAAGTTCATACCCCAAAAACCTAGCTCAATAAAACACAAAGGGAGGATACATATAAATTACACAAAGCAATGTGGTAGAAATACTAGTCAAAGTCTTGATTGCTACTTTTCTTAAAAATATGAATTTTATATATATATATATATATATATATATAGAGAGAGAGAGAGAGAGAGAGAGAGACTGAGTCTCACTCTATCATCCAGGCTGGAGTGCAGTGGCATGATCTCAGCTCACCGCAACCTCCACTTCCCAGGTTCAAGTGATTCTCATGCTTCAACCTCCCAAATAACTGGGATTACAGGTGTTCACCACCATGCCCAGCTAATTTTTGTATTTTTAGTAGAGACAGGGTTTTACCATTTTGGCCAGGCTGGTCTCAAACTCCTGGCCTCAAGTGATCCACCCGCCTCAGCCTCCCAAAGTACTGGGATTACAGGCATGAGCCACCTACAGTCTAAATAATAAAGCTCACATTTTAATAAGTTCAGGAAATTTAAATGTTATTAAAGGATAGCATATAATATTTTTAAAAATTTAATTGAGAGAAATATGAAAATATTTCTCAATATTTCTTTTAATTTATTGAATTGAAATTTAACTTAATTTAATCTAATTGAATCTCAAACTGATAGAAATATTTTAGTATTTCTCTCAATTAAATTGTTAAAACTATTATGTGCTGTCCTTTAATAACATTTATGTTTCTTGAACTTATTAAAATGTGAGCCTTATTATGTAGACTGTATAGGTATAAGAAAATCATCAAAGCAGTTTTGTGAGCAATACTTGGCCATTTAGCTTACAAGACTGTTTTAGATGCCTACCTATATCTTTTCACAGTGTCTAGTACAATGCTAGGCATATAACAATTATGTAATAAATGATCTATTACCTATTAAATAACTAATTAGGTTTAAAGTAAATACCTAATTCACTCACTTAGTCAGTTAATAGCTTGTATCTATACTTTCCCAAATGTTTAAATGTACTAAGACAGGAGAGAAAACAGTGCAATGACTCCTTCATGTTGAATATACCTACTGTCACTCTGTATAGTAGTAACACACTAAGTACTATATGTGTGACACTCAGTGTAACTACTGCTGTGGTCTGAATATTTGTGCCTCCCCAAAGTTCATATGTTGAAATCTAATCCCCAAGGTGATGCTATTAGGAGGTGGGACCTAGTGGGAGGTGATTAGGTCATAAAGGTTCCACCCTAATAAAATGGAACTAGTTCCCCTATGAAATAGGCTGGACAAAGCACATTCACCCTTTTCAGCATGTGAGGACCCAGCTACAAGGCACCATCTATAAACCAGTAAGCAGTCCCTCACCAGACACCAAATCTACCAGTGCCCTGCTCTTGGACTTCCCATCCTCTAGAACTATAAGAAATAAATTTCTTTTGTTTATAAGTCACTCAGTCTATGATATTTTGTTATAGAAGCCTGAACAGTTGAAGATAACTATTATCCTTCCCAGCTTCACCATTCTGCATTTATTTTGACTTAAAAGGAAAAAGTAAGGCAAATAAGAGACAGTGGCTCCACACTGAGTTTGAAACCCTTTCATGAGTGCTCATTTGTACTAAAGAGTATATATATAGCAGAGCAAACCAAAACTATTAAGGATTTGAAAGCATGTGGAGAGCCTTTGCTTGAATTAACTACCATATACCAGGGGCACAACTACATATTGTGTGCAGGGGAGAAAAAAAGAAAGTGTTGAGATAAATGAATGCATGTCTCCAGTTTGTGCATTGGAGTTAGCTGACAACAAAGCTCAAACGAAGAGAAAGAGTAACCTAACTGCACAATAATGATGTGTGACCTTTCTGCCAAAGACCTTTGCCTGCTTTTGAGTTTGTTCTTTTACTTGTGTTCTAATAATTATTTAATACAGTGCTTGGAACACTGGCTTTGGAGTCTGAGTGCTGGGGGTAGGATAAAATTGCTGTTATTAACTGGTAAGCTATTTAATCTACTCTTCAGGTTCCTCATCTGCATAATGGGGAGACGAATAGGAAATCTGTGATAGAATTGTTGTGAGGATTAAGTAATACATATAAAGCATGTACTGTAGAAATTTGTTTAGCTCATAAGAAGTGCTCAACAAATTCTTATTATATAGTATATTGAATTAATAAATTGAGACCCATTCACCATAAAATTCTTCTAGGATAATCTTCCTAAGTTTCAACTCTCCCACACATTTCTTTCCCCACTTTGATGTACTGGGCTAAGGGAAACCCATTTTATAGTCTCTTTATAGTTGGGACCATTACAATATGTTCTCAACCATTGTCCCAGAGTAGCTAAATATGGTATTCCAATGACAGACTGCAAAACTGAATAAATCTTTCTCCCTGAGGCTTTTTTAACCCTATCTGAGATGCTATTTTCAAAATATCTCCCTTCCAACCACATTTCAGGAAGATTCTTTTAGTCTATGAATTTCTAACTATACATTTGCTAGGCAAAATATATTTCCACCACTCGTAGCTGAGTAAAGCTGATTCATCCACGGTTAAGAGATCAGGATTCTATTCTGAAAATTGTTCTCTTGGGCTATTAAACTGTATCCAATTTCCAGGATGCCTGATGCCTTCATCTTTAGGGTTGAAGGATTCCATTTTGCTTCATCCATCAACCACAAAATAGCCAACCCTGTCTTTATTGCAAAGCCACATTTCTGATAATAACGAAAGCAACTCAGGCTGCTAAGTTGAGTCAGCAATTTAAAAATAAGAATTCTTTGACCAATGAACACAAGCAAATTTGAAAAGCAATTGATAAGGGGGGACAGAAATAAAACCCTCAAGGTTTTACTATTTTATGTTTCTGAATAAAATGGATATCTCTTTTAACAAATAACTCCTCTCATCATCACATAATTTATTTTCCTATTTTTCCCTCATTCCATGTTCATAGTTTGTTCTAATTAGCTAAAAACAGTTATTATTGCTAGAAATCATTAAAGTATCAATATTCAATACATTAAAATCGAAATTTTAAAGGGACAGTAATCTGTGTTTAGCAACCGATTGCAAATTAACCTAGACAAGATCGAGTGCAGTGATTTAATATTTATTATTTCTTGTGTAACAATTTTTATAAATGTCTCTGAAACTTCAACATTTTCATTAGGGAATTTTAACACTTTTGTTGTGGTGCCAAAATTCTATTCTTAGAAATATGTAGATTTATCTTAAGTATGAAGTTCAAAATTTTAAACTTTCATATACTTTTGTCTTATCTACCAAAAATATCAGAATCAAGAACCAATTCAAGATAACATCTCTCAGCCTCTCCTCCGGTACCAATTTCTTATTCCTCTGGATTTTCACAGAGCTTTGTTCGTCCTCCTCATTGTGTTCTAGGCATTATATTTTAACATTTTTTGAATTCAAATGGTAACTTAATTCATTAAGTAACTTTAAGTTGATAATTCATTTATTTTTTGAATTAAGTTGGTAACTTAATTTAAG
This sequence comes from Cacajao melanocephalus, assembly GCA_963573385.1. Lineage (NCBI taxonomy): Eukaryota > Metazoa > Chordata > Mammalia > Primates > Pitheciidae > Cacajao > Cacajao melanocephalus. The sequence continues at coordinate 42,350 of CAUYLG010030733.1, forward strand.
CTGTTTTAACATGGTAACCTCCATAGCATATGAAGGAGTGCATGACACAGAATAAGCTCTCAACGCAGGTTTATGGAATTAATCAATAAATGAGCAGTAAATGATTATCAAATGAAAAACAATTCTGCCATGATGACATTAATGTAGGTTGGAATGATTAGCTTTCAGAGGGTTTTAGGAGAAACAATATAATTAGCGAGTGTTCTTGCTAGTGAATTTTCTCATATATAATCATATATAAGTTAGAGCTGTTTTCACACTATTTCTACATAACACAGAAAAGTTTATAAGTAAAATCTGCCTGTGAACAATGTATATTGGTGTTTACTAGAAACAAACCAACAGTTTAGATGATTGTGTTTTTTAAATGAATTATCTGGCTTAAGGGTTACATCGTTGTGCATATAGTGTTGGGGCCTGCATTAAACGGAAGGAAATAAGTTTTTCCTCGATGTGGTCACATGTTGTAATGGACATGGTGAGAAGAGCATTGATTTTAAAATCAAATAGACCTACTTTAAAATGCTGGCTTTGCCAACTACTAGCTATGTGACCTTGGCAATTTATTTATTCCATCTTTAAGTCTCCAAGTAATACACACTCTGGTGTCGGTTCATGTAGGGATACATGTGGAATAGGGCTTGGCACACAGCAGAGCTCGGTATGTCCTAGTAGTTATTATAAAATCCAAGGATGATTTAACCGAACTGTGTGCCACAATCTGTGGCTGTTGTTGTTGCAAATCATGGACCCAGGGAGGAAAACCACATTGATGTTCCACAAACCTGGCTAATTATCCAAACCATCAACCCACTCCTACCAGATAGTATCAAGTCCTTCTACACTTTGTTCTTACATGGCTCAGTTCTCCCTATGGCATCTATCTCAATTGTAATGAAATAATAATTATGCTGTGTATTGTTTATTATCTGTCTCCCCAGTAGAGCGTACATTCCATGACAGCAGAGATCGTATCTACCTTGGTCACTGCCAAATTCTGACCACTTAACATGGTGCCTATTTACTTATTTGTTGGATAAATGAATGAGTGAGTGAATAAACGAATGTGTGAGTGAGTCAGTGAATCAAAGAATATTACGATATACTTGTGCCTAGTATTGTGCCTGATGTGCAAATAAGTACTGAATAAATGTTTGCGCAGTTGAATTGGCAACTGCATTCATTATGTTTCTAAAGAAAACTGATTACTTCCCTTCTAAGAAATTACGCATCATATTTTAAAATGTTATTTAATAATAACATCAGCAGAATAAAAAGCTACCCATCCAAACTCTTTTGTTATCAGTTCTGCCTTTCAAACCAAAACTACTAGGCACAAAACAGGCACTCAAAATAGATCTTTGAATGGGAAATGCTAATCATGCTTTTGACATTGTCATCATTTTCTTGACTCCCTATTGTTAAGGAACAAATAATATTATTATTAGAAAAAAATACAACCCATTAAAACTCAGTTTTTTCTGCATTATTTCATCTCTTTTATTGGTTATATACACATCTCAAGCCTTATTTTTTTTAAAGAAAAAGATTGTGTATCTGCATTTAAAAAGGAACAAAAACCAGTGTTCTTGAAATTGAATCCTAAGATAGAATAATTATAAGAGGTATTTGTTTCTGTTAAGTATCTTCAGATGCTTGACAACCTTGTAGTCTTTATCCATGAAAAAATAATTAACTATATTTTTATTTTACCTTCCTCAATCATGTTGAAGGCCAAAAAAAAAATGTTTTTTGTTTTTTGCTTTTTTAACTATTCTGTCCAATAGCTAAAACAAAACGTAGTTAATTAGCCTCTTTGACAGGGCTCATCAAACAGATTAACAGTATAGTAACATGTTAGAAAGCACGTAAAGCCACACAGTGTGAGGATACAGTCTAAGCTGACTAATAAAACTCTGACAACAAATTAACTCCATCTTTATGTTCCTCCCTCATTCCTTCCCCTGCCTCCCTTGCCCTGCATTACCACCTTTCATTTATCATATCCTTGTTGTTTTTTTTTTAATAAGTATTATCACAGGCTGGGCACATGACTTACACCTGTAATCCCATCACTTTGGGAGGCTGAGGTGGGTGGACTGCTCGAGCCCAGGAATTCAAGACCAGCCTGGGCAACACGGCAAGACCCTATATCAACAAAAAATACAAAAATTAGTCACACAGTGTGTGCCTGTGGTTCCAGCTACTCAGGGGGCTGAGCTGGGAGGATCACTTGAGCCCAGGAGTTCAAGGCTGCAATGAGCCATGATAGCACCACTGCACTCCAACCTGGGCAACAGAGCAAGACCCTGTATCAAAAAAAAAAAAAAAAAAGGATTATCACATATATATGCATATATATGTATTCCTAAAATTATATTGTGTTGTTTTGAATGTTTTGATATTTACACAGTGAATTCATGCTACAAGTAATCTTCTGGAATTTACCTTTTTTATTCAATGGCATATTACTAAGGGTCTTCCATATCGTTGCATCTAGTTCTAGTTCATATAGTTTTGATTATTAATATTCCATCTGTGCAAATAGTCCACAGTTTCATTACTCATTCTCTTGTCAAAGAGCACTTGGGTTGTTTTCAATTTTTGCTATCATTAGCAGTTCCTCTAAGAACGTTTTTGTACATATCTCCTGGTATGCCTGTGAAGGAGATCTTTGAGAATGGACTCAGGAACAGAATTGCTGGTCTTAAAATATGTAAATGCTCAACCATACAAAATATTACCAAACTGCTTTCCAAAATGGTTGTATCAATTTTCCGTTTGTATTACAGCAAGCAATATATAATCTTATTGATCCTCATCTTCCCTAAAGCTTGGTATTACCTCTTACTTATTTTTGGACAATTTAAGTTGGTTTTTATAAGTTCCTGTTGATGTTTTAGTTCTCATATTGTATCGTTTATTTACATGGTCTTATTATGTTATTCAAAAATAAAAAATAAATTTAAAAAAGTAAGAGAGGGTCATGCATTAACAGTGATAAGAGAATGTCATTAACCACAGACCATGATTAATCCAATTTTGTATATTTAAGTTTCAGAATAGGGGTTCTGGAAGAGGTAGATAGAGAATCCCGGCCCTGATAAAGACCTCAAAGATTGCCTCAAAGAAATACCTTAAAGGGAAAGACAGAAGATCTTAAAATGTTTCACTAATACACTGTGCACAGCCCATTCCTTTCCTTTTCTGACTCAATTTATCTACTCAGATATACCACTGATTTAAGTGTAATCATGACTAGGAATGTCTTTGAGTGCATTGAAAGAAAGCTGATGAAAACTCATCACACCCTTTTTTTAGGTCTGACGGCGGTAGCACACAAGTATGAACTATGGTGGCGATCTCTCAGGAAGAGTATAAAAAATTCATCTGAGATTGTATTTTCTCCTAGGATACGGCATTGGCCTCCCGCCCAACTCTCCACTGACCTCCAACATATCCGAGCTAATCAGTCAATACAAGTCACACGGGGTTATGGATGTGCTCCATGACAAGTGGTACAAGGTGGTTCCCTGTGGCAAGAGAAGTTTTGCTGTCACCGAGGTATGGAAAGACTGCTGAAATCGTGACACGTTGTGTAGCTTTACCTCAGAAGACGTAAGGAAATGCTGTTGCTTGTGCCTCATGATCCAGGTTATTGCATTTACTAGGCTTTTCCATAATATTTGGATTACTTTTTACTTTGCCCAAAAAGTGCCAAATCCCATAGGAATTTACAGGGAAGCGGGTTTGTCTTAGATTTAAATGTGATGCTATTTTGGTGAGTAAATATCTAAATTTCTACTTTTCCCCATAACCTATATCCACAAGTACAGAAGAAATGCTATTTTTCAGCAATAGTATCTGAGACTGACATGAACAGTGTTCGATTTAATCGTTAATTGTTGGACAGGATGCATACTTCAAAATATCCTGCAAAATCTAATCAAAACTTTGCTAATTTGCCAACCACCTAAAGTCTTTGTGAATGGAGAAAAATAGACATACCCTAGCAAGTACTTCTTAGATTACAGAGTCATAGATTTTTAAAACTGAAAACAACCAATTCCCTTCTTTTATAGTTAGGAAAAGAATACCCAGAGATACTCAGTGGTTTCTCCAAGGCACACAAATAATCAGAATCTGTTTCCTTCTATTGCAGCACTCTAACTTTACAATGTAATTAGAAAGAAACCTACAAAATAAGGCAGAAATTGGTTGATTAAAATAAGAGACTGGAAGGTATAACCAGAGCCACAGGCTCCGATATTTAAAAGAGGAGCCAAATATACCTGAACAAGGTCAGCTTGACAATTAAAAAAAAAGAAAGAAACCACCTAAAGCCAATAATAATGGCTTTAAATAGTCTCTATGCCAAGAACTCCCAAATTTGCATTTCAACACAGACCCATCTTCCCAGCTCCAGACCATATATCCACCTTACTATTTGACATCTCCACTTGAATATCCTCCAGGCATCTCAAATTTAACTTGTCAAAAGCTGAACCCTTGATCTTCCCTCCTAAATCTATTTTTCCTCTTGTGCCTCATAACTTGGTAATGGCACCTCTGGCCATCTAGTTACTCATTCTGGAAACTGGCAGGATCTTTAATGCCTCCCACAACTCATCTTCTGCATTCATCAACAAGCCATGTCTTTTCCTTCTATAAAATATGCCTCAAATGTGCCCATTTATTGTCGTCTCCACTGTTGTCACTGGAGTCCAAGCCATCATTCTTTACCTGGACCACTATAAAAGTCTCCTAACTGGTTCTCTGCTTTCACTCCTGCCCACTCAAATTTGTTTTTCACGTGGCAGACCATTCTTCTGCCCAGAAGCCTGCAGTGGCCTCCCATGTTAATGGGACAAAAATCTGAAATGTTGGCATGGCCTACAATGCCCTATGGGACCTGGCCCTGCCCACCTCTCAGCCTCATCCCATGCCACTTTCCTCCCGGCTTCCCTGTACATGCTGTTGCCTCCTCTTCCTCAAATACTTTATCCTCTGACGCTTGCTCAGCTGAATCCTTTACATTATAAACTCCCAGCTGAATTCTGGGAGTCTCAGACTCTGATAATCCCAGACCAATATGAATCATATCTCCCTTTATAATCTCATCTCTCACATTATTTCACAGCACTGGTCATAATTTATAAATTATATTATTTCTAAACATATGTTTAATTGGATTTTTGTTTTAGTGTATCCCTTCATTAAACTGTAAGAGTTTGGTGAGGGGCAAAGATTTTGTCTACAATTGTACTGTCAATGTCTCATTTATAGTAGCACTCAGTAAGTGATTGCAGAATAAATGAAATAGAGAAACTGGACAGCATACCTGAGAAAATGTTGGGGAGCAGAAGATAAAAGCATAAATTGGGAGTGAAAATCGGGAGTGAAATTGGTAATATACTGGGACAGATAGTGTCCCCCCCAAATTAATGTCTACCTAGAACTTCAGAATGTGACCTTATTTGGAAATAAGGTCTTTGAAAAGGTAGTTAATGAAGTTAAAACGAGGCCATGCTGTATTTAGGTAGGCCCTAAATTCAATAATGGGTATCCTTATAAGGAGACCCTTTGGAGAGACACACAGGGAAAAAGTCCACATGACAACAAAGGCAGAGACTGGATCATGCGGCTACAAGCCAAGGAAATGCTAAAGATTGCCAGTAACCCTCAGAAGCTAGGAGAGAAGCATAAAACAGGTTGTCCCTCAGAGCCTCCAGACGGAACTAACCCAGCTGGCACATTGATTTCAGACTTCTGGCCTCCTGAATTGTAAGGGAATACATTTCTGTTGTTTTGAGCCACGAAGTTTGTGGTAATTTGTTACAGCAGCCCTAGGGAACGAATACAGATAGATGATAGATATCTAGATGATAAGGACAAAATGTAGGTAAGTAGGTAGGTAGGTAGATAGATAGATAGATAGACAGATAGACAGTTAGATAGATAATGCAAGCTGGTCAATGTCCTTGGTAATTAAGTTTACTTCTGATTTTCCTGGAAGCCATGACTGGAAGGAATATAAGATGGGTTGGACATGTTTTTTTTAATTTCCAAAAGAAAAAGAAGAAGTTAACCTATTTTTAGTTCTAAAGTAATTCTTTTTGAAAAATGACATTGAGTAACAGAGCTAGCAATGTGTACAAGATGCAAAAACATTTCTCCTCTAGATAACTTTTATATTGATTAAACATTTGAAGGAAGCATGGAGGAAAATGGGGACTCACGGAGCTGCATGTTCTGTTTCCTACCACACGATAGAAACTGTACAAGGAATGTTAACTTTGGTTCTCACTACAACCCTGTAAGGCAGACGTTTTTATCTTTATTTGGAGAGATTTGCATGGCTTTTCCTAACTTGAGCCTATACCAGTCAATTGAGTTAATTCAACCAAGGAAGCAAACCAACCAACCAATTGCCTAACCTGTGCCAATCACTGGTGTTTTCTATACCATTTGAGCTGACTGAAGTCAACATCTTCAAGTGATTCAGAATTAACAGGAAGACAAGGCTAGGTGCAGTGGCTCATGCCTGTAATTCCAGCGCTTTGAGAGGCCAAGGCAAGCAGATCATTTGATCCCAGGAGTTCAAGACCAGACTGGGCAATGGAGTGAGACTCTGTCTTTACAAAAGAGATTTTTAATTAAAAAAAAAAATTGGAGCAAAACATTAAGACAAAAGGAGCCTCCCAATCCTGTCCCCACAGCCAGCAGTACAGAATGATTTTAACCTCCCTGATCACATGCAAGGCTCTAGGGTATTGTCATTTCAGAGGATCATCTGACCAAGACATCAGCTGGAGGAACCACCTGACTCCTAGGTGGAGGAGGACCTAAGGATACACAGCTCTGCAGACTCAGAACCTAGCTCTACCTGGACACATAGAAGGGAACACACTATTGGAGACTTACCAACACAATCATTAACATAAAGCTGTGTTAAATTTATTCCAAAGTAAAAGTGTCTAACCTAAAATAAGATACATTCGAAGTCATACATTTCCGGATTTGAATCCCATCTCTACCAATTAACAGCTGAAAGTTACTTAATGCTCTTAAGTCTGAGTCTCCTCATCTGTGGATTGGTATGATAATACTTGCCATGTCATCTGTTCTGAGAATAAGAGGTGATTTATGGAAGCATAGCACAGTGAAGAATAAATAATAGAAGTACTAATTCTTCCTCTCCCTACATTAGGATATCTTCAGGTATCTTTCTATGACTCTTTTTAAAGTGAAGAAATAGTCCCAGGAGCCCTCCATTAGATTTCCTCATATTTCATTGGCCAAAATTATATCTTCTGCCTATGTCCAAGCCAATCAGTGGTGAGGGAATGGGTTCACCATGATGGATTAGGCCAATCATAACTGATCCCCTAGAATTGGCAATTGCACAGCCTCCCCTGAAACACAGGGTCACATCAAGAAGTGTGAAGACCTAAATAAAATCAGGAATCCCTTAGGAAAAAGGAGACAGAAGAATGGGTGTTAAATAAGCAACCAACAACTTCTACTCTCTGTAGACTTTGAAAGCTGCTTCTTCTACCACCAGCCATCTGCACAATGAGGTATTTGGATTAAATCATCTGCAAAGGTCCTCCCAGCTTTAATACAGTGATTCTGACTTCCTTAATATTATCCTAAAATATGAATATTCAGTATTCTATACAGTAGAATATAACAGTTAGAAATACAGGCTTTGGAGACAGTTCTAGACATGAATTCCAGCTCTAACCAACTGTGATAACAGAACATGGTATTTGAGCATTCTGAGGCTCAGCTTCTACAAACTGGGGAGATAGTCATATGTACTTTATAGGATGGTGGTAAAAATGAAATTCAATAATGCTTTTCAAATCTTGAGCATATTCCTAAATATGATAATCACAAAGTTACCCATGTTCTTCAGGATTATGAGGTTTCACCATATATGTTACAAGGTTATATGGATTTATCAGCAATTTCAAACAAAACCAAATTAAGTGTAGACAAAAAAAAAGACGTTTTGAAAAACAAGTATCAGTGAAAGCTATAAACTGTTGAGATGATGCATCTAAAATACAGCAAAATTTTTTCAATTGCAGTTTTTAACAGCCAAATTCAAGGAAAAGACAGTTGGGAAATTCTAAACGGAGTCAGCTGGAGGCATTGAATAATAGGCTAATATCAGGATCAAGTTGTGCTTGTCAAGGCAACCTTGGGCCCACATTCCAGGTCAGCTACATTTGAAAGAGAACTAGGAATGGGAAGAACAAAGGGAAGTTGTGTCCTTATTGGAACATCAGAGACAGAAATAAAAGAGAGTTCTGGTAACATTAGCGTGTGTAGCTATAGGAAGGCCACATACACAAGCACTTCTTCCTCAGGGATGGTGCTCTGCTGTATGGTAAATCCCGGTCTATGGAATCGGAAACTATTTTGTAGTGATGCTTACCTGGGTACATTTAAACAGCAATACATATTCTTGTATGGCATATTTGTTTTGAACTATCTAAGACAGAATTTCAGGAATGTCCTCATAGAACCTTTATCTTTATTTAAAGATAAAATGTGATTAAATGAAACCAATCTTCAGTTGACTGAGCTTGGTATCCTCTGCACAAAGACCCTCTGCCTGCTAGATTTCCCATTGCTCAATCCACTGAGCCTCTGACCGCTCTTTTCTTCTTAACTTTCTCCCAGAAAAGGTCAGAAGAAGAAGGCATACTTACTAATGCTTCGCTTGCCATCCCTTTTGCCTCCAATGTCGTACACCACTGGGCTGTGCTAGTGTGGGGAACCAGGATTAGCTTTGAAATCAGACAAGCCATCCTTGAAGCTTACGTCAACTACCAACTTACCTTTGGCAGGTGTGTTAATCCAGCTCAGCTTTAGCTTCTTCATCTCATCAGTGGCTCTTGCGTGGAGTAAATAAAACGATTGTATCATACACACGGCCCTCCTCCTTCCCCCTACCCAGGGGGAGGAGTGCACGGCACAGTGCAACAGAACCAGGCATATACTCTAGATAGATCCACTCCCAACAGATGCCCCTGACCCCTGAGGACGCCATTCTTTGGTTTACTTTTTACCTTACATTCCGTTTTGCCAGTTTTGGTCCCTGTGTATGTCTGTTGCTGAAGAGCAATTAAACACCTTCTTTTACTCCGAAAAAAAGAGTTCTAATTTAGATAACAAATTCTGTGGTGACCTAGTCATAAAATATGAAAGGTGCCTTTTTTCCCCATTTCAGGCAGTTGGACATTAATGCTTGGCCCAATGTGAGAACCTTGACCTATTTACCTTCTATCTCTTTGCAGCCCCAGAGCTATCTAGCTGCAGTTTCTCTGGAAGATAAACTTACTTTTTTTTTCCTGAATTTCCAGGCTTTATCTGCTCCCCAGAGTCACTTAGGAAATTGCAGGTCCAATTCTGCCGACCAGGCTCTGGCAGTTTTCGAAGAGGAATTTTAAATTGACCTCAGATGTTTCCCCACGGTCCTCCTTGCACACCTGTGCCTCTGCCCGCAGTGGCCTCATTGTCAATCAGTTCCACTGGGGAGAACCTACGGCAGGGTGTAAATTTCTTTCATTTTCCTTTGACTCAGAAAAAAAAAATGTAATTTTTTTTCAATTCCTCAGGTGAATTTAGGAGCTCCAGGGCAAGAGTTTTATGAAATCTGTTATTCACAAACCAGGAAAGCAAGGCAGCAGACCACAGCTTAGCAACCTCTAAAATTCTTCAAGGGATTACTAAGCTATCCAGATGATAACCTCTTTTTGCAAACTCCTTTAAATAATGGTTTGAAAAATGCGCTTTTTACCAAATGGGACTACTCAGGAGGAAAGAGGAAACAGCGATCTTGGTGGGGAGCAGAGAGAACACTCCAATGATCAAAAAGAATTTTTATAAAACCATTTGCAAAAGTATGGTTTAAGGAAACCAACAAAGATACTACAGTCTCCCAGGGCAGGGAAAGTGAAGGAGCCATTACCACATCTAAGTTCACAGGAAAGAATTAAGAGAGCCATTTCTAGAACCCAGGGGGAGATGGGAGAGGGCTTTCTAAGAGCCATGGCCATTTGACCCGGGGTACAGCCAGCCCACAGTGACCTGCCTGGGGGACTGCCAGGGAATAAATACCTGAGTCTGGTCTCCTCCCACACTTGCATCTTCTACCTCAGGTCAAGGGAGCTTGTCAATATGGTGCAGAGAGTTCCACCTCCCAGGGCAGAAGGCAGGATGAAGAAAGCTGGAGAGTAGATCTGGAAGGGCAGAAGAATGTCCAGCACTGTCCCTCATGGCAGAAGAATGGGGGGTGGGGTCAGCCACAGAAAAGCATCCGCAGCCTGACCATCTGAGAGTGTACAGCCTCTGCACCTCCCGACAGGGGTTCAGGCTGCAGGGAGAGAGACCATGGCTTGCACTTGTTGGGAAGGAGAGAGAAGTACAATCAAGTCCACTTAAATGACCTCGGTCTTGGGAGTGAGACCACCATGGCTCTCCCGTCACTCGAAGGAAACAGCTCTATGTCCTTGAGAAAATTACTTAACCTCTCTGAGCCTCAGTTTAATGCATATCTTGCTTGATTGTTACAAGATTTTCTTACTGAATCCAGGGGTCTCTTCCATTATTATTGAGGACTGAGGGAAACAAATACATCCTAAGCAAGAAACCAAACGTTAGTGTGAAAACTCTAATCTTGGAACCCAGGGGCCTTGATTGCATGGAGTAGGGAAAAGGAGAAACATATTTGGAAACAGTCCAAAAGGAAATCATTCAACTCCCCAGCGTTTTTATTATCAGGGAAAGCGCACAGCAGGAAACAGTGCCCCGTACTTGAACTTTCCCCATCTTTTACCTCACCCTTTTCCTGACCCCCAGCCCCCACTGACCTTCAGCCCATTCTTGACCCTTCCCGTCCTCCCCGCCAGCCTTTACCTTCACCCACTAAAAGATGGATCCATAGGGCAGGGATGGAGTGAAGATGTCTGTTAACCTCATTATGAGGTAACTTTAAAAATGGAAGCTTAAATGCTTTGTTTTTAAGGAGCATGGTATAGGTGCAAAAGTAAAAATAACCATGGTATCAAAACATCCACATCAAAATGTCATGAACACAAATTGCTTAACCTCCCTGACTTCCCTACATTGCAAAATGGAGATATTTGATGTTTCTGGCTTGGTACAAAGAATAGAGACAACATATATCAAAGTGCCTGACACATAGTAGGTGCTGAATGGAGAATGTTAATCCTATTTGTCCTGACACTGCCACGAACCAATCCCATGACCTTTGGTAAATCACCTCACTTCCCTAAACTTGTATCTTTACCTTAAAATAAAGGACCATGTACCATGGCCAGCAAAGAGATGCCGTGATTCACAAGTAGGATTGTTTAGAGGATTCCTGGCCTAACTAATTGAAGATATGAATCCCAGGGCACAGAGGACAGTGGACTGACTGGCCTCGAGCCTGGGTTCCCCATCCCGGGCTCTGCATCCCCAACCAGGTACCCAGACTTGATTCCCAAGGACCACCAAAATGCACATCTGATATATTAATATGTGTTTACCTATTAATATTAATAAAATGGAATTTACTCATAGCAGATCCATTCTTCCCTCTGTTAACTTCTTGGAAGAGGAAAGGGAAGGGTTAGTCAACTACACATTGAAAGTCAAAGGGAATCTCACAAGTCACACTGAGAAGCTTCAAGGCTGGTCAGTTTTTTCTGTCCAGTTTATATTTGATTCATATTAAAAACCCAAAGGGAAAGGCTAGGGCAGTGGGGGAGGGCTGAGTTTTAATGCAGTCGTTTCTGCTCTTGACAGCTAGGCCACATCTTAACATCCTCCTGCCCCTCTCCCATTCCTACCCCTTCTCTTTTCCATTTAAAACGTCACTGTCTGCTATTCAACCTGATGAAAGTTATGGGGAGGCAAGGAGAGTTAATGACTGTAGATTGCTTTAAATTGAAAACTCGTGTATATCAAGAGCCACCTTGACAGCTGAGTGCTTTCCTTAGCATCGCCTATGTAATTAAGTTTAATATTTAAGCCAAACATAAGGTCAGGTGGAACCTATCCAGGTAGTGCGTTCTGAAAACCTGAAGGGGCACAAAGTTGAACGTGTATTCTTTTATGATGTGGAATAAAATTGTGCCTGAAGAAAGGGAAGCCAGTCTCAGAAAGAGCTCATTTTCATCTGGCTTGCTACAAGAACAAATTGATTCGTTCTTTCTTTTCCTTCCTTTCTTCCCTTTTTCTTCCCTTCCTTTCCTTAATTCCTTCCCTTCCTTCTCTTTCTCTCTCCCTCCCTCTCTTCCCCTTCCTTCCTTTTCTTTTTCTGTCTTCCTTTCTCCCATCCATCCATCAGCAAACATGTTTCGAATTCCCACGTACCATGTCCCATGCTGGGTGCAGCCAATGCAGAAATGAACACAGAGCTCACAGGCAGGGAGCTCACAGGAGCTCAAGACAGACTCGTGAAAAAAAAAAAAGCAGTTCCACACCTCCACGGGGCCGCAATAGATGAAGATACAAAGTAAACAGTGACACAAACAAGACCATAATTCACTCATGGAAGAGCCAGAAGGAATCAGAGCAGGCTTCCTGCAGGAGGCAACCCTTGTAATGCAAGAACCCTCCAAGCAAAACCTGAGTAAAACACTGAGGCATGAAATTATAAGCAATGCAATTTGGCCTTGCCCTCCAAAGACGCTGCACCCAATCATACTGGATGGACAGAATTGTATGCCCTCTTAATAGTGCCCCCTTCCCAGGAATTCTAAAATTACAGGCAGCTGCTTTCTTTGGCCTGCTTGTTATGCAGACACAGGTGAACCCACAAGTAAATTATAGGCCTTTACTTTTCCTGCGCTCGGCCTTGTAGCTTCCCTATTACCTCCTAAAGGCAGGAACATTTTCTAGTATTATATGGAAGGCAGTCTAGAATACAGAAGAATTTCAGCTCTGGAAACAACATGCCGATATTTGACTCCCAGCTCCACCACTGTGTGTCTATGCAAGCTGTGCATCTTCTAAAACTTCAGATCTTCCTCCAAACCCAGGAATAATAATAGGGCCTGCCTGCGAGGGTGAAAGATATTTAATGAGATACTTTATGAAGAACACCTGGCTCAACAAATGTTCCCTCCTTTTTCCCTGATTATAGAACCATGCACGAAGAAAATATATATATATATTTGGTGAATAATAAGAAGAGACAAGAAATTACAGTTGGTGCACCCACCCTCTTAAGCCCATCTTGGACCCGTCTCCAAAAAAAGCAGGAGCACCTTAACATTACAAGCATCTTATAACTCTGACATAAACACTTTTAATTATATGTTACAGAATCAAATAATTTTTTATTGAGAAATGAGAAATGCATGGTTCTGGAATTTTCTACCTTTCAAAGCGCTGGTTTAACTAACTTTTGTAGTGTTGTGTTCTTTCCTCCAGCTCAGCATCTAAGTGGGAAAACATGAAGATGCTTTATACAAACCATTAGGCTGCACTTACAAGAGATCTTTACAGAAACAATGGTAACTTGGCCTTTGCACGTAGTCGATGGTATTACAAAGTTGGGCTCATGTGTGAACAGGCCCCAGACCTACAATTCTCTAGTCTTGTTTTCCCTTCTCTCCATATCATCACAAGATTAGGGCTGCTTCTCTGCTGCTCTCTGGCTACTATAATGATAGAATTTTGGATTCTGAGAGAATAGAACTCATTTCAGTAAGTGTCTCCTTCACCCTTGCTAATGATCAAGTAAACAGATCTCTTGGAATAAGAGTCCCCTCTTTTATCTATCAGAGATGCTTGGGCATAAATTATACCCAAGACCACATACTGTTAAGAGTTCTTGCTTTTCCCCCAGTTAAATTCAACAAACTCATGAATATTTATGAAATGTTATTTACTATGCAAGTAAAAGGTATGAACGGTGCTCAAACTGATTAGGACTATTGTGAGAGACAGTCTTCCTTCCATTTTTTTTAGACTTCCATGCACTAAAATCTGTGGGGCATCACAGGAAATGGGACTCCTTCACCTCTGTTCCCTGTGCAGAGAGGAGTTGCCTCTGGGCTCTGAGGATTCTGGCTTGAGGAAAGCAGAGGAAGCATGGAAACGTGTGAAGATTGCCATCTAGTGGCTCTTGATATGAGGTGTTGCAAAATACTGGAAAAGCCATCTTTTTTCTTTCTCACAAAAGGCATAAACCAAGTCTAAAAATGTGAGAGATTTTTAGAAATTTCCTCCAGCGTATCTGAGGACAGTTCCTCCCCATGCGGCTGTGGGAGATGGTAGAATTTCAGGATGTGCTGGATGAGAAGGCAACGTCATGGGAGAGCCCTGGAGCCTTTAATAGAGATGCCCCTCTTCTCACACAATATAGGTAGCTTCCTGAAACATGAAAGCTTAGAGCTAGCTGGTCGGGAAAGCCAGTGCACACACATCTGAGGCCTCCTCTGAGCTCCTTACCTCTGTCCTTCTATCCAATAAGGCTTCAGCCTAGTGTTATGGGTCGAATTGTGTCCGCCCCCCCCAAAAAAAAGATATTGAGGTTCTGAGGTCCTAATTCTCAATATCTCAGAATGTTCTGATTTGGAAATAGAGTCATTGCAGACATGATTGGTTGAGATGCAGTCATATTGAAGTTAGAGTGAACCCCGAATCCAATATGACTGGTATCCTTATAAGAAGCCATCTACCACACCAAGACAGAGACACTCAGAGAGAGTACCATGTGATGATGAAGGCAGAGACTGGATTTATCCATTGGCAAGTCAGGAAGTCCAGGACGACCACAAACCACTAGGAGCTAGGAAGAGGCAAGGGAAGGTTGCCCTATAGGTCTCAAAGGGAGCATGGCCCTGCCAACTCCTTGATTTCAGACTCCTGGCATTCAGAACTAGGGAACAATAAATTTCTGTTGTTTAAGCCACCCCATTTGCGCTGCTTCATTACAGCAGCTCTTGCAAAATAATTAATACACTCCACATTTTACTTCTAGTGCCTCTTTCATCTCAGCTCAGGCTCTTCTACACAAGCATTTGCAGTTGTTATTGTTTTCTAGCTGCTCTCCCAGATACTGATTCTCTTGTCCTGTTCAATCTACCCACAGTGCCGGATTCATCTCTCCAGAATATAATGCTGATTAAGTTGTTCTTTTGATAAAACTTGTGCTTTCCCTACTGGATAGAAACTAAATGTCTCAGCCAAACATTCAAAACCCCTGCTTCACCTGGTTCCGTCTAGCTCACCTTCTGCTACTTTGCTCAAGTACTTCAGCTATAATAAGCAACTTGTTAATGTCTACACCTGTACTCTCGCCCACTTCTGTGATTATGGTACTTGCTCCCTTTGTCTCCCTCAGGATCAAATACTCGTGAAAAAAAAGAAAAGAAGTATTCCTCTATCGTTCCCAGCAAGAAGAAATTTCTCAGTTCTCTGAGTTCTTACAGTTCTTCTCCCTTACCTCTCTGATGATGTGTTTGTTGTCCATCTTGTGTTATTCATTATAGCTCTTTAATGCCTCAGTTCACTCAGTGATCAGTAAGCTTTTGAGCAAAGACCATCTCTGAATGCCCCAATGCTTTACATGTTAAAACATGACTGAATAAATTATGCCCTATAAGGAATAATTGAGAAGAGGCGCGGTGGCTCACACCTGTAATCCCAGCACTTTGGGAGGCCGAGGCGGGCGGATCACGAGGTCAGGAGATCGAGACCATCCTGGCCAACATGGTGAAACCCCGTCTCTACTAAAAATACAAAAATTAGCCGGGTGTGGCGGCGCGCACCTGTAGTCCCAGCTACCTGGGAGGCTGAGGCA
The DNA here is from genome assembly GCA_963573385.1 of Cacajao melanocephalus. Taxonomy (NCBI): domain Eukaryota; kingdom Metazoa; phylum Chordata; class Mammalia; order Primates; family Pitheciidae; genus Cacajao; species Cacajao melanocephalus. The sequence goes on from CAUYLG010030733.1 coordinate 58,185, forward strand.
GGCGAACTGCTTGAACCCGGGACGTGGAGGTTGCAGTGAGCCGAGATCGTGCCACTGTACTCCAGCCTGGTGACAGAGCGAGACTCTGTCTCAAAACAAAAAAAAGTTATTGAGTAAATGTTGCCCTTTCTTCACTGTGTGAGGAATGTTCAAACCATCTTACCACTTCATGCAATACCGTGCTCTCCCTTGACCTCCCCAGTCCGGTCACACTGGGGTTCTTTCAGTTCCTCCTTGTTTTGTTCCTCCTGCCCTAGGGCCTCTTTGCACATGGAGTTTCTTCTACCTGGAACACTCATTGCTTCCAAGAATATCTACTTAATTTCTTCTACTTCTTAAGATTGTAGATCAATCATCATCTCCCCAGTACAGGATTCCTGTTGTCCAAACTCTCCTGGCACCATGTACTTCTCAAGGCAGGTGACCCTTTACGTCTATGGACTTGATAATTTGGTTAATGTCCATCTTCCCATCAAAACTGTAAGCTCCAGGAGAACACGGACAACAGGAAAAGTATCCACTCTAGGTCAGTAATGTATTCATCTCACACAGTAGATGCTCAATAAATGTTTGTTGAGAAAACAAATAAATAGCTGAATATATCTGTATGTACGTATGCAAACAGTCTATTTGAGTTTTTTATGCAACCTAAAGTAAGCAATAATTATAATCGCTACCATTTCTGTACCTACTATGTGACAGGCATTGAGCCTACTTCTTATAATCTATCTCATTTAATCCTGAAAGTGATGCTATGGGTAATCATTGTCCTTGTTTTACAGATGAGTGAAAAGATTCAGATAAGTAACTTTGCCAAAGTCACAGTTGTTAAATAGCAAAACACTGATTTAAAACCATACACACCAAAACTCATTAAGCACCATCTCAGTATTACAAAAGAAAACCAAACATATTATTCCTAATCCTTTTGAATATACATGGTAAACATAAAATACTGACCAAATAGTATAGCATGGCTTAAAGCCATACTGCTTCTTAAACTATAGATTTCTCAATGGCGAAACTATATTTCTCAGGAGACTATACCTTATTCATTGCAGAAAACCCCATTGCCTGACATAAAGCTTGGCACATAGGCGATGCTCAATGTATATTTGCTAAGTGAATTTAAATTTGAAATAAGGTTTGTCACATCCAAAAAAGGTAAAATACATATATACAGTCATAGTCAAATTTCTGCTTCATAAAAAGCAAATGAAAAATTAGGAACGGAGCTGGGCACGGTGGCTCATGCCTGTAATCCCAGCACTTTGGGAGCCTGAGGCAGGCGGATTGCCTGAGCTCAGGGGTTCACGACCAGCCTGGGTGACACGGCGAAACCCCATCTCTACTCAAATACAAAAAATTAGCTGGGCATGGTGGCATGCACCTGTAGTCCCAGCTATTCGGGAGGCTGAGGCAAGAGAATTCCTTAAACCCCAATAAAGGGGTTTAATAATTATTTAATGATTATATTCAATGTAATAATGACTTATTATATTGACTAACATTGGGGAGATGGAATTTGCAGTGAGCCAAGATCGCACCACTGCACTCCAGCCTAGGCAATAGAGCAAGATTCCGTCTCAAAAAAAAAAAAAAAAAAGAGTTTGGAAAGGGAAAATAAAAGAGACAAGGTGTAAAATATATTCAGTACCTGTGTGCTGGCACTATTTTAGATGCTTTCTAAAAATATTTTTTATTTTAGGTGTTATCTCACATGTAGCTAAAATAATGCTATGATACCAATATATTATTCCTGCTGTGCAAATGACAAACCTGATGCTCAGAAACAGTTTAAACTTGAGCTGATTCCACAGTCTACACTGTGGCTAACGTCAGTTCTTTAATGGTTATTAAATACGGTGACGGGCAGTGCTACAGAAAGGTGAGAGCTTCCAACCAAATGTCAAGGACCACCTGTATAGCTTCTAGAACAGCTATGTGGCCCTGTTCAGGAACCTGGTCTTCTGATTGGCTTGAAAAATGAAGCTTTATATGAACCTCAGATCTCATCATTTCCATTTCTGTCGGTTTCATTTTCTAATGTCAGTTATTTTTACATGTGACCAACTCATAGTTCTTTGTCTGAAAACTTTGGAGGGAAAAAAAATGACTTGCTGAAATAGACATGCCATTAAGGCTCCTGGTTTCTTCCAAAACAGTCAGTCAGCCCTTTTAATTTACTTACTTCAGTGATGTCCCACAGTCCGCGTCAATCCACAGTGGTGAACAGAAAAAGTAACGAATAGTGTTTTCCATGGAAATGACTAAGAACAATGGCCAGAGAAAATCGACACAATGGCGTTGAGTCCCATAATAATGCTGGACTACACGGTTTATGAAATGTAGAACAATGGGAACTCAACTTCACATTGACTAAAACTCCAGATTTAGCATAATGTTACATCCTGTACAGCACAGAGTAGAATAGGTCTGCCTGTACACCTGAATTATTTTAGTGAAATGGTACCATCTTCCCAGTACTGTCTGTGTGACCATTCAACATTCCTGTGACACTTCTATATACACTACCTCATCTGACTCTTATAGTAACACATCAGTAGATAAAGCAGGTGTAAGTATTACACATTTCACAGATGAGGAATTTAAGAGTGATACAGTAACAGCTTCACTCAAAGGCTCACATCTAATGAGGGAAAGCGCTGAGGCTGGAACCTACTATTTACCCGCTATGCTCTCCCCATTACTCTTTCCATAACCACACACTCATATAGGGAAATACAGCGGACTAAGAATTTTCACACTGGGCTCTCCTTTCCAAATGACTATAAAGGAATTACTCAGAAGAATGTCAGTGAGGAATCCCTAAGAGTGCCTGATGGGCCAGTGGTGTTGGTTACTACGTTTCTCAAGTTTGTAATGGAAAATCTGTGTTCAGCCCTCAAAGAGTTCTGAACTAGAGGAGCCCACTTGAATGCTGGTAAGGTGTGTGAGCAGTGTGTGGCATATTGTAACCGATACATGAGGAGGGTTGTTACGTGACCATATGTACACTTAAGTGTCCAGGGCAGGCTGGTATCCTTTAAGCCTTCGTCTCCACTAGCAGGTTAAATAACAATAAAATTAGTAATAATAGCAATCGTGATAACGACTTATTCTATTGACTAACATTAGCTTTAATACTCATAAAACTGTATTAAATAGATATGATTAGCCCCATTTTTCATATGGGAAAATTAACATCAAGCAACTTGTCCAAGGTTTTACTGCTACTAAGTGAACAGATAAGATTTGATGTTGGGTTGTCCCCATTTTAAACTCTTCCTACCTTATAAAAAATAATACCTAATTAATAATACCTAATACCTCTTTTATACCTAATTAATTCAGTCAATTGGGATAATAATTCAACCATTAGATATTTTAGCCTCCAAACCTTTCTTTTGCCATTAAACTGTCTAGATCTGTGCTGTCCAATATGATGGCCACATGTAGTTACTGAGTACTGGGAATGTTACGAGCTCTAACTGAGAAGTGCTGTAAATGTAAAATACACACAGTACAAAAAGGTGTAAAACAACTCATTCATAAATGATCATATTGATTACATGTTGAAATGGTAACACTTTGGATATATTCGGTTAATATAAATATATTATTAAAATTCACTTCTTTGCTTTTCAATGTTACTAAAAAATTTCAAAACCACATATATAATTGGACAGTACTGCTATAGATTATTATTTCGAGATCCATCTACCTTATCCCCACATACTGATCTCACAGAGAATCAACAAGTATGAAGATGTTTTTGCTGTTGAATTATTCTCATGGCATGAGCCTACAACATATCAAAACGCTGTGTTCCATAATATATGTCAGACTGTCTTTTTTACTGTAACCCAAGAAAGAAAATGTCATATTGCAAATCCAGAATGACCTGGTATGCCTTTATCATATATATACCATTTTTAGTTTTACATAGCTGTATGTCAATATAACTGAAACAGCAACTTTATGAAGTAACAGTACTTCCCTTTAACTGATGATACTTTCTCTTCAGTAATCTGCTATTCTACTTTTTTGATGTTGCTTACAACTCACTAAACCAACTTCACCACTCACTAACGTGTTGTAACCCACAGTTTGTAAAACTCCCAAGAGTGTCTGCAAGTGAGATGCTGATTCCATCTACACAGAGGTGAAAGGATATTTTAGCAAATAGTAAGACGGACCAGGCAGTAATGAATGAGCTCGTGGAGGCCTGTAGCAATAGCAAGATCTGTGGCCTATTCAGTTGGCAAAACTGAAGGGAGTTGAAAATACTTCCTTTCTCCTACAGAGTCAGCACTAATGGACCTGTCTAATGCCCATCTGTTGTTCTGTCTGCTCAGCATTACTCATTCTTACAAGTGAGCATGTGCTTCTTTTGGTACCTGTTCTTCCTACCCAGCCCCTACTCCCCACCCCAGCTCCACGCATGAGGTTCAAATAGAAGCTTTCATTTGTTATAAGCCATGTCTGATGGCTCAGGGGTGGGTACGCAACCCAAGTGAGACCAATCAGAGCCTGTTACTGGGATTTATGGGCATCTAACTAGAACAGGGAAAAGTCCGTCTTTTCTGATGATAAAACCCCAAAGTCTTAACTTAGAATCTGTCAGTGGTCATGTCCTCTGGAATGCAGAGGACTTGCTTTATTATAGGAGGGAGTTAAGGAAAGAAAAGCATATGTGAAAGGTACAGAGAGGTCAATGGGCCCAGCTCCTTGCAGGGCCAGCTTCATGGGCATGTGACCTATGCATTCACATAAGGTCCTGCACTTGGTTTAACGTTCTGTTGTGGCCATCTTGAAGTTCTTAATCATTTTCAAACAAAGGACCCTACAAATTACATAACTGGTCCTGAGGTCTTGGTTCCAATTTTTCCTTAAACCCAGTGGGATCCTCACCCTTCCTAAGACTGAATCATTCAGCTCTTCTTTTGATTATGTGAGATTCTTCCAACAAATTTTCTTTTGTGCTAATCTTCTTCAAGGGAGATTCTTTCACTTGCAGCCAAGAAGCGAGACTACACTGTGGTCAAAGACACAAGATGAGGCCAATAACGCAATTCTAGAGACCGCGGGCCCCACTGCATGCCCAAAAGATAGAGTTCTGTCCTTGCCCCTGAGGTTTCTGATTTTTCAGAACTGCAGCACCAGGGCCTGGGTATTTCCCCAGAGAGTCCAGAAAGGTCTTTGTGCTTTAGAAAGAACACATGCTACAGTGGTTGGAAGCATTTAGAGACCAACACTGTTTTTAGGCATCTTATAATACAATTTAAGGTGGTATCCTTAACACTGCAAATTCGGTAGGTTTTTATCCAAACTGTACCCTGTTCATTTCTCTGAATAACTGAAAAGCAAGCAAGTAAAATAAAACATGTTCCAATATCACAGTCTAATTGGGAAAAGGGGTTTCATTTATATAATACCCACCATCAGCTTTAAAACATGTCCATAGATTATCGTTTGTTTATAGTGGAAAATAAAATAGCCAGACCTAATGATAAGGTGGTCAGTGGCTTAGTTTTGCTTATTTCAGCATGCTTATCTTTAGACCGATCTTTTGACTGAACTAAAGAACACAGAACTTGCCAACACTTTTTAAAGCGAAGAAGTGTTTGCCTCTTTCAGTTGGATTTAGTGGCCTGAGGTTCCCTCATCTCCCTTTGAACTGTTTGCTCTTGAACCACATTGGTTTCTTATGCATTTGGAGTAACTGATGTGCTCCTAAAGGAAGAAGGAATATGAGGGGGCATGTGAGATTCACCTCCAACAGAAAGAACAAATCTAGTTGAAACAAAAGGAGAAAAATGAGATCATCCAGAGGCTACTGTCACTCTCAATACACACAAAAGGCTTCTTCGGGCACATTGCAACTACTCCCCCGAAGTATTCTGCAGAATTGCCTAGAGGCACCAACAACAAAGATGTGACTTGGGCATGAGATGATGGATTGAAGGGAACAAAGTAAGATAGGCTTTGAGACCTGTGTCTCTTGAGACCTGTGTCTTCTTGAAAAACGCCCTGAATTCAGCATTGTGTATACTCATCAGGAGTATGTTAGCGCCTGCAGGTGATGCATGTAAGAAATTCTGTGTGATAGCTGCGTGGTCTCTTACACTCTGAATCCTATGTCCTGAAAAAGGTACAGAAGGATGTGAACCCTGACTTCCCCTCCCAGGGAATCGTGGCAACCACACTCTATCAATGCCTTGATGTGTCACCTTGTTTTGTCCTTACACTAGGCCAGTAAAGTAAGTTTACAGTGTCTTTGGCTGCAGTTCAGTCATTTGGCATATATTTATTAAGCACATCTTGCGTGTGAAACACAGTGCTGCTGGGATACTGCAGTGAATAATACAGATGTGATCCTTTCCCCTTTGGAGTTTACTTTCTCAGAGGGGAAAAAAAAGGAAATAAGTAGATAAAATAATTGCCAGGGAAATCGGGGTTATCATGGAGAGGTACAAGGAGTTTGAGAGAAGGAAAATAGGAGGGGCAGCCCAGCTCTCCACTTCTGCCTCTCCTGGGCACCCCCAGGCTCCACTCTCTCCCCCAATACCCCTGTCCAGACAGTGCCCACCTCCCCTTCCTCCCCCTTTTCCCTGCTTCTTCCCCTCCTCTCCCCCCCTCCCTCACTGACCTGCCGCCCCACCCTCCGCTCCCCTGCCCTTTTGCTTGACCAGGGCCACCGGGAGCCCTCTACCCTCACCCCACGGCTCAACTGTCTAGTCGCGCGCCCCGCCCGAGCGCACCGCCCCTGCTCCCTCCTCCGATCCTGCGAGCCCTGGCCGTTGCCAGAGGTCCACGATGGGAAACGAGGCCAGTTACCCGGCGGAGATGTGCTCCCACTTTGACAACGATGAAATCAAAAGGCTGGGCAGGAGCTTTAAGAAGTTGGACTTGGACAAATCAGGCTCTCTGAGCGTGGAGGAGTTCATGTCCCTGCCGGAGCTGCGCCACAACCCGTTGGTGCAGCGAGTGATCGACGTCTTCGACATCGACGGCAATGGAGAGGTGGACTTCAAGGAATTCATCCGGGGGGCCTCCCAGTTCAGCGTCAAGGGCGACGAGGAGCAGAAGCTGAGGTTCGCGTTCAGCATTTACGACATGGATAAAGATGGCTACGTTTCCAACGGGGAGCTCTTCCAGGTGCTGAAGACGATGGTGGGCAACAACCTGAAGGACTGGCAGCTCCAGCAGCTGGTCGACAAAACCATCATCATCCTGGACAGGGATGGCGATGGGAAGATATCCTTTGAGGAATTCAGTGCTGTGGTCAGAGACCTGGAGATCCACAAGAAGCTGGTCCTCATCATATGAGCGTTTTTCTTACGAGCACCACCCAACAACTTTTGCTTTCTTCCCTACCTCTTTCAAGATTTGCTCAAGACATCCAACTGTCTCTTTGATTTACCTGGAAGTATTTCTCTTTGTGAAGCCACATGTCCTAAAAGGAGCTTCATCACCAGCCAAGTGCTATTAATTCTCCTTCTCTGAATGACTCAGGGTACCCTACAGGGGGAAGAGCAAGTGAAAGGAGAATGGTGGGGAAAGAAAGGGAAATGGCTTTTATAAACGTCTTTTCTTTATTTTGATTCAAAGACCAAACTAGAACTTTAAAAGGTCAAAAATTAGAAAATATATACTTTTGCTGTCATTTCTCATCATTTTTTGTATATGGGAGGAAATTTATAATTTGCATGGGGGTTAGGTGAACTGTTTTCATTTGAATGTGTTCAGTTATCTTCCAAGATTGTTAACTCTCCTATTGTAGCAACAGGGACAAATATATTTCACTTTGCTGGGCATCTTGTAATCACTTTTCTTGGGGAACAAAGTCCCATCTTTTGGCAGATTGTGGCCCCACTCCCCACAATGCATCTAGAAATCGCTGTGAGTGTTTGAGGAGTAGGAGTTCATTTGGCCTCCTCCTGAGTCATTGCTCCAACTTCTGAACGGAAACTAGCTTCAGGGCTCTTATAGGAAATGCTAAGCCTAGACTAAGTGCCCAGCTCAACCATTAGCCTCAGTGGCAGTGGGTTTCCAGGGTTGGCAGCCCACTCCAGTATTAAATTCAGTGAAGGGGACTTCCAGCTAAGTAGCGCAAGGACCTTCCCAGAATGTGCTCTCACCTCTGACACTGGTCCCTACCCCAGGTGGAGAGAATGGGACTTTTAGTCAGCTGTCCCACGGAGGAGAGGCAGTAAAGATTCAGGCTGCGGTGGAATCTCCCTAGGATACTGAAGCGGCATTGTGTCTGTTGCTCAGAGATGCGGAGACTGACAACTGTGTCTCCACAGCAGAGGTGGATGCTGGCTACACTAGCTATGTTGAATTTGAAAATCAGATCTGGGGCCTAGTAGAGAAGCTGAGAGTTCTCTCATTCCAGGAAGCCTTTTCCCTAATGGAACATTCAGCGCAGAAGTCCTCACACCCTAATAGATCTCCACCACTGGGCGTGCTAGAGCCTGTGGTTTAGGAAGAGATCCAGAATACATGTGTCTCTTCCCACTCATTTCTGACACGTTGGTAGCTTTAGATCAGCCATGGTGTGAAGGGAACAAAAGCTTTTAGGTTTTTTTGTTTTGTTTTGGAGAATCGGTTTACCAGTAAATACATCACTGCCTATACCCCAAATGTTACCTGCTCCCTGAGGTCCCACATACTACTGTCAGTTCTCAGAGCACGAACTGTCCTCAGAAGAGCAGGGCTAGGACTGGCCTCAGCATCCGCGGCTTCACACCAATCCTTTATGTCACAGAGAACCACTTCCCATATAAGATCTTTAGGCTTTCAAACAGCAGAACAGTGAAACATACTCTCCCGACACTTGCTTAGCTAAGAGATACCACTCAGGTAACTCTTTTCAGGACATGGAAGATCTGTTTCAAGGAGATTTATTGCTATTTTATTTGGAAGAAGCTGACAACTGGTCTTGACCAAAAATAGAAAAAAAGTCCACACATTTAATCACTGGCAGGGAAACCGTCTACCAAAGCACCCTACCATATACTTTTTTATTTAATAGATTATTTAGGAACCACAAAAATAGGAATAGTTGCCCCTTCAATTCCTGTGCAACCCTAAAAATTGTGATAAACACTCCCAACCCCGTGGTGTTAACATTATGCAATGTTCAAAGATTCAGACACGGATTCAGTTGCTACGAGGTTGTTACCACACTCACCTCTTTTTAGCTGTGTGAACATGAATAATTTACTTAGCCTTTCTGTGTCTTTCCACTTAATTAAAAAGAGGATCCATGCCAGAGTTATTTTGAGGATTTGAAACGATATGCAATACACCTGGAGCACAATTCCACTTTCATTCAACGAATTCCCTTCTCTTCCCACTTCCTCCCCTTCTACAAGACCAATATGTAAAGGAGACGTGAGGCTTACTGGTTGCTTTTGAACACTTAGTTCTTAGCTATGCCCACTCTAAAATTAACTGGACATTTGTGTCCAGCCCATGTCCAAGCCCAGAGAGAAAACAATGGGAACAACGTCAAGGTCCTCCCACTCCTTCATTTGCAGAGAGGACAATGGACTTTTTGACTTGAGAACCAGAGAAATTTTAAAAGAAAATCTCTTATTCCAGCCCTATCTATTTAACTTTTTGTGCAGCAATTTTACATGGAGAAAGTGAGCACAAGTCATGCTAGCCAAGAGGACATTATTGTCATTAAAGGGAGACATTATTTATTTACCCTGCAGTGTGCACATTAAAATATGGAAATTTAAAAATTATGACCAAGGGTTTGAAACATGCTGGATTACATATTCGCATTTAACAGAGAGAGGAAATGTATTTCAGTTTCTGGAGTGGCTGGAATGAACAAACTAATTGTCCAATAAGTCTACCTAAGACAGTTACCCAAAGCTTTGTGGCAATGACCATGACCTTGAACTGAGAGCCTGTATCTGGATTTAACACTGGAAAGATCTGACTGGATATTTGGATTAAAAGAATCACATTTATTCCCAAATCACAATGCTTTGTTTTCCTGTCAGTTAATTGCCAGTTGCCAGCAAACCTGGCTCTAGACAGTTTCTTGGGGTGAGAATAATAAACATTTATTGAGCAATTGCCCCATAACTTTTGATATAACCTTTCTTATACATGTCATTTAATCATTGTAACAACACTGTGAGTCTGGTGCCACTATTTCAGCTTTACAGATGATGCCATGTAAAGATCTAGAATCTTCTCCAAAGTCACCCAGCTGGTAAGTGGCAAAGCACGGATTTGGACCAGGATTTCTGACCCCAAATCCTGAGCTTTATTTCTATCTCGCTGCATTTATCTTATTTTTATAGCTCCTATATCTACCTGTCTCAAATTATTTATTATAGTCTTAACTATGTAATCAAATCAAGTCTCAGTTTTCATAAATGATGAAACTGAAGCCCAAAGAGGTAAACTGCTTGTCAAAGAACAAGCAGCCTCCCCCTCTTTGGTTCTATGCATTGCAATGAAACAGATATGTTAGACAAGACAGTTTTAAACCATGTTCCACCTTTGGCTCATCTTGAGGAACAGATGACAGTATTTAGATTAAACTGATAACACAAACCAATATGCTCGGAGGCTGTAGAGATCGGTCACAATATGTTGTTATGAATTCCATGTTAATGGACGATGTCTGCTCTCTACCATATGTTGCAATCCCCAGACCACTAACACTCTTTCTGAAACAGAGAAAAAAATATGGCTTCAGCAAGTTCCATTTAGCTTTGTTTTATATTCTATCATGCTTTAGAAACATTATCAAGGAAAAAATATCTTCCAGAAATATTTTTTTAATTACAAATTTCTAAGCCACTGTCCGAGGAACGATACAAATTTTTTAAATGAAAACAATTTTTTATTTAAAAAAATTACAAATTCCAACCTTCCCGCCAGCTATAATCAGTAGTTCATATCTGTACAAAAAAAAAAATTACAAATTCCATTCTTCAGTTATACTACTGATTCTTTCTCTCTGTTAAGATACAGAGTAGCTAGTTAGTCTGCTATGGTGTTATATCTATTTTGAATACTTTGAACAGGAAGAGGCTCGGCAAAGTGTCGTTATGGTACAAGTGGCAGAGGAACAAGGCCACTAGACTGAGAATCAGACTGGACTCCTCTGCTCCTGTGTCAACTATCGTACCTGCCCCAGTAGCCAGTGACTGTGAACTATAAATCATGAATCATCAGGAATTCACTGATTCATAATGAAAAATTATAACACTGAAGGGTCACCATAGTAGCAATAAAGCTGTATAGATCAGAGGACATAATCTGACCACTCATAGGCCAACTCTGACCTACAAATGTCTGCTTTTGTTGCTATTAGTTTTATATGGTGTTTGTTTGCTCTCACAATTCTTTTTTTAAATTAGCAGTATGTTTAAAATCTGAAGATTTTAAATAAAAACCTAAATTAGTACAAAGAAATGCAGGTCACTCTAAGATGGAAGTAGCCTTTTATTGACTAAGGAGCCTCTGAAATATTGAGATAAAATTAAGAGTTTCGGTGAAGAAAAATTAACATAGTTACATTCTTTGGCACAGAAGATCAAAACGGACTGAAGTGTTCACTATTTTTCAAAAATATAACACTGGACACAAAATATTTATCCTCGCAACTGATGTTTTCTAATGCCTGAAATGGTAGAAGATTGTACAATAGTCAAAATAAATTATATTTTAACAAAATTTAACAAAACAAAGATAACAGGAAGACATTAAAAAGGGGAAACATAACATGTTAGCAAAAGGGTTAGCAGTTTTTCAACAAAAAGCCTCACTGTGTCTGATATGCATAAATATATGTGCAAAAAAAGTCATATGATTCATACAAAAGGAGATAGGTAAAACAAACATGGAAAATAGCCTTGCTAATTCAATAAATATAAACTACAATATTTAAAACAGGAAAAAATGATTAATTATAAAACAGAATTGGCAAAAATAGAAGGGTCCTGAGCATTGCAGCATCTTTTTGTGGCATTGGAAATGGCTTCCACCCTTTTTACAGGTCATTTTACACATCACAAGTCATCAGAATGGTTGTATCTTTTGACCAGGTAATCTCACTCATTGCTACATATATCTCAAAGAAAGAAAAATATTTTAAAACGCTATAAATGGCCACGCACACTGGCTCATGCCTTTAATCTGAGCACTTTAGGAGGCTGAGGCAGGAGGATCACTTGAAGTCAGGAGTTCAAGACCAGTCTGGCCAACATGGTGAAACCCCATCTCTAATAAAAATACAAAAATTAGCCAGGCATGGTGGTGCATACCTGTAGTCCCAGCTACTTGGGAGGCTGAGGCAGGAGAATTGTTTGAACCTGAGAGGCAGAGGTTGCAGTGAGCTGAGATCGCTGCACTGCACTCTGGCTTGGGAGATGGCAAAACTCCATCTCCAAAACAGAAAAAAAAATGCTATACACAAAATTTTTTATTGTAGCAATATTTGTTGTATATACGAAAAATTATAATATTTTAAAAATTAAACACCTACAGTTTGGGATTAGTCAAGTCAATTATAATAAAAATAATAGATAATAGTGTTAGGCCACTAAATTAATAAATAAAATAATATTTAGAAAATATTTTTAGAAATTAATATTAAAATAGTTTGTTAGAAAATAAGTTCGTTTAAAAGTATAATTCAAACTTATTATATCCTATGTGTAGAACTCTGAAAAATGTGTGTGCATATGGTCATTGTTCAGAAGAGAAAATGGAGAATTGAAATTAAGTGTTATGTAGTAGAGGATTATGAGTAATCTCACATTTAGTTCTTAAAAACATCTTTCTAAGTCGTTTTAATAATAAATTTTTCAAAACTGCACAACAGAGCTAATGTGGCAAATTAAGTACCATTTTCAAGCCTAAAATGTGGTTGCCCAAGCTTAGAAAAGTTGGGGGCTCAAGAAACCCGAGAAACAGAAAGACAGAAGCATCTCCTCAGCAACACGGGCAGCAACATGAGCCACTAAGCACTTTCCACGTTATAAGAATGCAAAGAGTACTGTCAAAAAGCTTTTGTCTATCCAAATGTGTGAGCACTACTAACGGGCTCATGCAGTCTCTCCCTGGATTTTGTATTAATAAATTATCTCCTCTTCGGTTTCTTTTGTTAAGTGTGATCTTTCACTATGTCTTAGTTAATGAGAAAATTCCAGTTTCTCTGAATGTATCTCTTTTTTTCCTCTCTTCATGATTCTTGTTAAATATATATTTTTTAATTCCAAATGATTACACCACACAATCCTACCCAACACCAGACTCACATATATTGTATCTGGCATATGTATGAAATGCCCAATTTAAAAGCAATAACTACCTCTGTTAGTCTATTAGCATGTGGGTATAAACAACAGAAGTTTAAAGAAAAAAAATGTATAATAGAAACTGAATACAGCTTATTTGTTATTGAGGTACTAAGAGAAAAATAAGACTAATTATTGTTATGCACAAGAAAACAGAGGGAACCATGTCTTTAAAGGCAAGATGACTCACTGCAATTTACATTTTTATTCTTCATCTTGGCAGTGTCTTATAAAAAAGCAGTGCCCATATGCTCAGAGTTTAACTGAATGTTTGATGATGTTAAAGTCCAAAATAAATTTTCCCAGTCTGTTCTTAATCCGCAGCAATAACTCACTGAATTCGTCATATAATAGCCATATCCTGTACACATTAAAATAAATCTAGACCAAGGACTATTTTCAGACACATTTGTATGTACTTTCTGCATGTTAGCTTTATGCAGCTGGTCACCTGCGTCTCTTATTCAGATGTTATTTCATGAGCCATCTTCCCCACAAATCCCAGGAAGCGTAGATCAAACGTATCCTGAAGGTATACATGTCAGCTTTATGCAGCACAGAGATGTCCCAGGAAAATCCCCAGTACCTCTGAAGCCCCTCGGGGTCCAGTGCGCTTCCCTACCAAAGCCTTTCCCAGACCAGCATTCCTTGTTTCCTGGGCCTGGGCTTCAGCCTACATTCCCAGGTCATCCGCCCGGTTTTTGTGCCTTGTGCCAGTCTTCTAGAGCTGGTACCTGCTCCAAGCCCCTGCTCAGCTCTAGTGTTTTTTTTTTTCTAGGGACTCTAACACTGGTCTTTGATTCATAGACAGCAGTACTGGCATAGAAGGAAAGAGATTTCCTGAGTTAGGCTCCAACAAAGCCTGAAATTGCCTAGCTTTGCCCTTGAGTCCTGACCTCCAGATAGTCTTCCCTATGCAACCCATGCCTGAATCATGCCTGGCTGGCTGTTTCTCCAGGATCGAGGTGGGTTGGAGGTAGGGAGAATGAAAGGATAACCCTTTAAATAGAATAAGATGATCGTTCACATCAGACAAATGAGGCAGTGAAGACTGTGGGCTCTGAAAACAGACGGCGTGGGTTTGAATATCCCAGCTCTAACCTTTGCGAGCCATGTGACCTTGGACAAGTTATTGAACTTCTTTGTTGCTCACTTTCTTTACTTACAAAATGGAGATTATACCACTATTTACCTTATAGGTTGTCATAAAGATTAGGCAAGTTGCTACACTGATAAGGTACTCAGAACTGTGCCTTACACATATTAAATGCTAAATAATTATCAATGATAATGATGACCAAAAGCTTCCAGCAAAGGGCTAACACCCAGGCTCCTTAGCACAGAATCTGAGGGTTTGCCCAGTATGGCCGTTTCTCTCTCTCACTTAATATATTTGTCCGTGTGTGCCATTACAACAAAATACCTAAGACTGGGTAGTTTATTAGAAAGAGAAGTGTATTTCCCACAGTTCTGGAGGCTGGAAGTCCAAGATCAAAGCACCAACAAGTTTAGTATCTTCATAAGGGCCTGGTCTCTGCTTCCAAGATGCACCTTGCTGCTTGTCCTCCACAGGGGACAAACGCCGTGTCCTCACATGGTGAAAGGGTAGAAGGGCAACAAAAGGGACTAGCTAGCTTCCTCAAGCCCTTTTATGAGAGCACTCATCCATCCCTGCATGAGCACTCTTAATACCAACCCTTGGGGTTTAAGTTTAAACAAATGAGTTTGAGAGGAACACTTACATTCAAACTATGGCAGTATTCATGCCTTGAATACCCTCCCTTCAGCCACAGCAGTCAGTTTCACAACACTATACCACTGTCTAGGAAAGTCATGTCTTTTTTCCTTTGTTTATGCTACCCTCAGGGTAGTATGTTCACATTCCCCACCCCACCTCCCCATCCTGCTTCTCTTATTCAAATGTTATCTCATGAGCCATCTTCCCCATAAATCCCAGGAAGCAATGTATCATGAAGGTATACATTTGTTTTCTCCCTGGACTCAAGCTGCTTAAAAGGGAAGATACAACTTCCATCTCTATCCCTTGATACTCAGAAGAGTCCCTGGCACGTAGTGTAAACTCAATATGTTCAATGTTTTTCCTTCTACAGGGTTGACTCTTGTCATTGATGTCTAAATAGTGGCTAAGTAATGGCCATTTTAGAGTACATGTAAGGGTTTTCTTAGATAATCTATACAAATCACTTAGCAAAGTGCTGGCCAGATATATTTACTGTAGCTACTATTGTTGCCATAACTGCTGCTGTTCTGGTGTAGAGCAGTATAGCAGAAAGAGCCCAGGCTTTGGAGCTGAACAGAAATGGACTGAAAGACCAACTTTGCCACTTAAAAGCTGCAGGAACTCCACTTTGCTTAGTTAGAAAACTGAGGTTATAATATCTATTTTAATGTAAAACACTTGGCAGAAAGTAAGCAACCAATAAATATTATTAGGTTCCTTCTCTTTCTCTTTATACTTATTTTTGTGGCTTGGCTCAGTTTACTACACTTTTCTGGTCTTGCTTTCCTCATCTGTAAAAATGAACTAGATGATTTCCTATGTTCCCTACCAGATCTACATTCCAGTTACTGAACTCACCATCTTTCTCCCCTTAAATCTACTACTTCTCTGTCCCTGAGGGAGGTCCCTTCCTTGACAGCGACCCAATGTTTCAATATATTAAATTGTTTCAACTCTCTCTCTCTCTCTCTCTCTAACTCTGAGACTATAGGGTGGTCCAGACCCAGGGCCTTGGCACAACTCCAGGGGCTATTTACACAATGGGATTAACATATGAATAGCACTGTCAACTGAAGAATCATGAGCTTCATAAATTTGGACAGGATTTCTATTTCTCATAAAGGGTTGCAGCCAGCAGGCCAGCCATCGTGCAGACTGGGAATCATAGCCTCAGCAGAAGCTGAAAGCAAGCACTTCAAGGGAGGGGTAAACGAGAACAGGAATTTATGCTGAATGGGGTGGATGAGTATATGTACTGAATAAGCTATAGGAGGAGCCATAAATATTTATAAAAAGTGACACATGCACGTGTGCAGTTGAGCTTCATGCCTCTTCATGAGCCCCATGTTCAAAGAATGGAGGCATCAGCATGACCTGAGGGTGGAGTTTTTGGTCTTCTGATGTCCAAACGTGAAGTGGAGGACATGAAAACCCTCACTGTGCATCCTCCACAAGTTGGCCAAAACCATCTGGAGATTGTGATCATTTTTTGGGAAGGGTGCATTGCGAAACTGGTGAGCTGTCACACTGAAACTGCAGAGGGAGGGAGAATCTAGCCTCTGATGATTAGCTAAACGTGATAAAGCAATGAGTTCTCAGTTTCTTGTTTTCCAGAGCTAGTTTCTGCTTACTTCTTAAGAATGAATTATGGCTAAAAGTTAACAAGGAAGGGGCATACTGAGGCATGATGGACCTCCCATCCTGTCAAGGCCAGGAACTCAGTTTCCAAGGTTTCTCCAGGGTCCCCTTGGACAGGAGAATGTTTGTTCAGTCGCTTGGAGAGCTTTGAATTTTATTTTTATTTCTCACACCCTAGGAATTGGGTACTTCTTGGCAGCCCTCAGTCCAACGCTGGTTGAATTTCTTTCACGATGTAAAATGAAGGTCACAGAACACATAGGGAGAAACAGTCTCCAGCTTTCCTTGAGTCCAGAAAAAAATGAATATCCATGTGAAACCAAAAAGAGTACACAAGCATTGGGCCAGGTTTCTCATTGCATTCATGGCCTTTTCTTTCCTGTTCTGTTACAGACTTTGCAAATGGGCATCAAACACTTCTCCGGACTCTTCGTGCTGCTGTGCATTGGATTTGGTCTCTCCATCTTGACCACCATTGGTGAGCACATAGTATACAGGCTGCTGCTACCACGAATCAAAAACAAATCCAAACTGCAATACTGGCTCCACACCAGCCAGGTGAGTGCCACGGTGTCTTGCTCCAATACTCTGAAACTCTAGAATTCCTAGTGATGGGAGGTTCCAGAACCCTATGTCAGACTGATAAGTGATGTTACCACGATAACGAGGGTGGGGTAGGCACTCTCATTATAGAAGAAGCAATCCTCTCTATCCCATTAATTTACATTTCCCTTAAATTAAGCTATCCCACAGTACCCCCTCCTTACCTATAACGCTCCACTGTTGCTTATAATAGAAGCAACAGAACTTTTTTTAACCGGGTTTCACTTAATAGTGACAGTCTGAAAAGATGGTGTGAAAGGTTTATTTCCTAGGTCCTTTTCTTGCCAAAATTCAAACCTATTAAATGAGTTTGAAGTCCCTGGTCCCCATTAAGTGACCCCACTTGCCCCTGTTCTCTCTGCTTTGTCCCTGGTCCAGAGAGGTTTGAGTCCCATTGGGGCCAAGGACAAGCTTCACAAGGCCGCAGTTCTTTCCTGTAATCTAGACATCAACACACTGATTTACAGGTAGAAGTGAAACTGTCAAGCAGACTGGCAATTCAAGCACACTCATTTGCACATCTCTCCCTGAAGGAAATTGGCATAGAGAGCCAAAATATAGTCTGAAGGCTTCATAAAGATGGAGGAACTCTAACAAAGCGAGTGGTTTCACCTGACCACAGCAAGGCTGGATGAGCCACCCTGGCCTCTCCTGTGGTGAGACCTCCTCCTGCCCCTCAATGTACCATGGATTACGTCCCAGCAGGGAGGCTGTCACTTCTTCTGCATTTACCCAATTCACATATTCATACACCCTCATGCTAACCTCCTCGCTTTGGTAACAATTTTTTTTTTCTAGATAGGTTACTGTCATTGGTTTTGTTATAGCTGAACCCTGTTCCTCCTACTTTCATCCTGTGAAGTATTTGGTCTTCTAGGAGAACTCCTCAGATCTTCCTTATTGTATGCTAATAGGATTAGTTTAATTCTCAAGAGTCCTCCTTCCCTTCTTTGGTTGTCAAGAATTTTATACTTTTTACTCATCTTTAGCAATTGTTGAAGGCCTTTTGCTACACATTAGTTATAATTGTGCCTCCTTAGATCACATACCATTTTATAATACTGAGCTTTCTATCAGATCATTTTTTCGTTTCTCCAGGTGGAATAATAACCTCTAATTATAATTTTTGTTCTCTTGAGATTTGAGGCTGAATGTTGCTCTAGTTTTAGGCATATCTGGAAATTTATTTAAAGAGGCCAAGGTTTGTACAGACTACACACACCATTAAATCTCAACTGGTTCTTTGTCCCCTGACCTATGTGTTTCTCATAATTTCTACCTGTGAATCTGTTCTCTCTGCCAGAGATTACACAGAGCACTAAACACATCATTTGTAGAGGAAAAGCAGAAGCATTTCAAGACCAAACGTGTGGAAAAGAGGTAAGAAGGGGCCAATGGCAACTGTCTTTACATTTGTAAAATAATATTTAGAGACGTAACTGTATAAATAATTATTCAGATCAAATCAGGACAATTTGTCGATCAACAGAATCAGTATGGATAGAAAGAAAGAAGACACAAAATAAAAAATGTATATGGACACTAAAATGCAATATATACAATATACTGTCATGGTCTCTAGCCATGGACTCTAGGATCAACTTTCTGGATCCAAATCCTGTCTCCAAGACTTACAAAATGTGTAAGTCATTTATTTAATCTCTCTGTGCCTCAGGTTCCTCATTTGTAAAGTTGAGATAAAAACACTACCTATTTCCTAGAGTTGTTGTAAAGATTAAATGAGATAATACATGTAAATCTCTGAACAAAAGGAAATGCCCAATAAATATTAGCTATGATTGTGTACAAAATACATGTAAGAGTTAATGAGTACTGCAGGTAATTAATTCCATGTTTTACTGTCTTTTTGGCATATTTTCACTCCCTACTCCTTTCTTGCACTCCTGGGAACAGAGTATTAGAAATACAATACAGACATGTCCTGCCTAATTCATTTCCTGGCACTTTGCTACAAACCCCCTAGCAAAGAGCATCTTATTAATAGGAAATGCCAAGCATTAAATGCATTGATGACAACTGAAAATCAAAGCTCCTCACTTTCACCACACCAGGCTGTGGATGATTGTTCCCTAGTTTATAGTGCCTAGAGATGTCAGAAGCACTTGGGCCTGGTTCCTGGCTGGTCTCTGCTGCCTGCTGCCTAAGGCAACCCTCCTGGTTCTTTCATATGCCCAGATGAGGGCATCAGCTCCAAGCAACTCTATCCCCTATGACATATCCTCAGCTCAAAGCTTGGCTTTCTAGTTTTGAAATCTGACATTCACACCTCTCTAACAGAAGAAAAACGAATGGAAAACAGGATTCTTTTGCATTGTTTGTATCTCCTCTGGGACTGCCGCAGTCCCCTTCTATCCGGTTTGCATCTAGCTTGTCAGAATCATTTCCCTTACCTCTTAAAGTCTCTCTTTCTAGTCAATGAGCACTCCCCCAGCCCCTCTCAGTCTGTGGTATTCCTGCATCTTATTGCAAGTCTGTTAGTGACAAGCTGTATGCTAATCCTATCACAGCTGTTTCATGTCATGTCATATTACATCTATTTTTTCTATTTTTAGCATACATTTTTAATAACAGTGATACAAGAAGACATAGCAACAAATGTATCATCTTACAATGACAAAATATTTGTTTTCCAGCTATTATAGAAACAGGAAGCCCAGTGATCCCATCTCCAACTGTGATATGATTCATATTCACGTCTTTCTTATGTAAATTGAAAATCACTTGTCTTTTGACTCAACTTACCCACTTTTCTTGGCAGATTCCCTTCCTGAACCCCTTATTTTGAGGAGCTAAAGAGAACATTCGCACATGGTTTATCTTGGGCTCACATTTCCTATGCTTACCTCTACACAACCCAACATTAGCAACCTGTCAAACACAATGAGTGTTTGGGGTCATGTCTCGTTGGAATAGTCCAGCGGAGTACTGAACCTCAGTGTTACGTAATTGCTCCAGGGAAGCCTATTTTACCCATTTTTAGTGTTAAATACAGCTCATTCACTGGTTACCTAACACTAGAAGACTGAAGAAGGCTTCAATCAAAGCAAAGCCTAAATGTTATTGAGGCTAAGAGTATAACATCCCCCTTGGGTGATTTTTTCCAAGTAGACACTGAGTCTTACTCTCAGCATTTGTCACCTTGCACTCATAGGTACCCCAGAGCCACACATCAAATACCAGAGGCCTGGTGATGCTAGCAACTAGAATTCGGCACAAAGTCTATCTTTTGTTTATTCCTCTGTATTATATTACCAGATAAATACACAAAGCTCTGGAGAAGACGAGTTCAGCTTGTCTTCTTATTTACTTACCTTACCTTATCACTGTGGCTGCCTAGACAGTCAAAGAAAATGTGTAGATGCTCTACTCTGAGGCTTCCCCTGCTATGAACCATTGTATGGTATTTGAATGCGCTCTCCCTCTTCTCTTGGAAGAATATCTATACAAATGCTCATGCCTGCTACCACTTGACATCCCTCCCCTGTGCTCCATATTTACTGAACTAATAAAAGAGCAGATAGATAAATGAATGAATTACTAACATGAGATAGAGGAAATACTTGGGAGAAATTTGGGGTCATGGAAGTAGGTATTGTTCCTTTTTTATTTAATGAAGATAAAATAAGGTACATATTGCAGGAGACTATTTACATATAGTCCTGGGTTTATTCAGCATGCGATTTCATGTAAGTTTTAGGTTTATCTTTCATCTCACTGAGTTCCCAATCAATACACATCATCCGCCTTTTCCGTCTTCTCACCCCAAAACACGCAAAAATTACAAACTATAAAACAGCACAACCAAAATTACTTTGCAATTATTCAACTTCAGTAGGAAAAGATTTGAAGAAAACATTAAAGGGAATGATAAGGCTAGAAGGAGAATTATAAGGCTAGAAGGTAAATTATATCTCTTCTCTGATTCAGGTCTAAAGCCAATGGAGCTATAAGTGGGTTCATTACAGAACTTTTACCCACCCTATGCCCTATGAGGCATGTTAAAGAACCACAGGGTGGTCTGGAGTGTGTGTTTCGATAGCTTGGGGCCTGTATAAGTTGGTCTTTGCTATGTGATAAATCATCCCAATACTTAATGTTTTAAACAACAGCAAGTTGCTTATTAATTTATGGATCAGCTGTGCAGTTTGCTGATCTGAGCCAGACTTGCCTGATTTTGGCTGGGTTTGCTCATATGTCTGCAGCCAACTTGAGGGGAGGGGAAAGCAGCTAAGGGCTGTCTGGTCTATGATGGCCTCAGCTGGATCAACTGGGAAGCCTCAGGATTCTCTACATATTGCCTAGCCTCATGCAGCAGGCCATTCTGGACTTGTTCACATTGCAGCAGCAGGGCTCCAAGAGAGTGGAAATGTGCAAGGCTTCTTAAAAGTTTAGGCTTGGAACTGCTATTCTGACATGTTTGCCACTTTCTGTTGGCCAAAACAAGTTGTGAGAACAGTCCTAACTCAAGAGGGAAAGGAAGCAGATTCAGCATAGGTACGAGTTGCAAAGTCACATTACAGAGGGCAGAGACGAAAGGAGAAAAGAAGGTTTATGGCCACTTTTACATCAATATTTTATTATTTATTCTCTTTCCCCTTCTCCCTCCAGATTGTCCCCTTCTCTTGGCAAATAAGAGTCCAAGAAAAAAGTCAATTCAGTTACATGGATGAGAACAAAGACACAAAGGCTTGGTAGGGTGTTTCTATGTAGTTTTGTCCTGTGGTAGATTGCAAAAGTGGTCATAACCCTCCTTCTCCTCCTCCTGCTTCTTCTCCTATGGTAGAAAAAATCAGCTGCTCTGCCGCTTACGGCTCTAATCTGTTCTTGTAGTGAGAAACTCTTGTCATATAAGTGTCAAAGTGTATTTCAGAAACAGGATTAGCCTCCTCCTGTGACTACTTGGCAATAACTCTCATGCCGTCTAGGTGGTAGGTGATATGATGCAAGTCTAAAACAGGATTGTAAATTGCTTTCTCTATGATTTTCATCATCCCATCAAGAAACTGAGAGCTTTCTTGGGATTTTTTTTTTTTTTTTTTTTTTGAGACAGAGTCGCTCTGTTGCCCAGGCTGGAGTGCAGTGACATGGTCTTGGCTCACTGCAACCTCTGCCTCCTGCATTCAAGCGATCCTCCTGTCTCAGTCTCCCGAGTAGCTGGGATTATAGGTGGCTGCCACCACATCCAGCTAATCTTTTGTATTTTCAGTAGAGACAGAGTTTCACCGTGTTGGCCAGGCTGGTCTGGAACTCCTGATCTCATGATCCACCCACTTTAGCCTCCCTTCTCGGGATGTTTTTACGCATCAGACCTAACCTATCATTCTCAACTCACATAAAAATCATCCTATAGTAAGAAACACTTTGCTAAAACCTGTGGCTTGTATGCTTTCATTCTCCCCAAAATCAAGCAGTAAACATCAGGATGATCCTGTGGGACTAAGGATGAGCCATGTTATGAGATCTAAGCAGGCTGATGCTTAAAACCCAACAAATGAATAAACAAATTTCACTTTTATTAAACCATCATCTTTCAAACCATAAAATGTTTCAAGGTGGGGCTGGTTTCGGAGCTTCCCTTGCAGAAAGAGAATTAAAAGCCACCTGAGGTTGTTCACCAAGAAATGTGCCGTATCCCATCCTATCAGCCTTTCAGATGATACCACATTCCAGTTTCAGAGCAGCATCGGACTTGAACTTTTAAATGTTCATGACTCCTGTTGTCCCATGACACCTTAGCAGGTAGTCTGTCCAAGGCTCTGTTACTTCATCTGTAAATGCACACCCAGCTCCATATTATTGACACAGGAAATGGCTAACAGATAAAGAACAGCAACTTGAGAGCTGCAGAATGGAAAGTAAATCTAAAATTCCTCTGTTTCCTAGGTCCAGTGTGGGACCCCGTCAGCTCACTGTATGGAATACTTCCAATCTGAGTCATGACAACCGACGAAAATACATCTTCAGTGATGAGGAAGGACAAAACCAGCTGGGCATCCAGACCCACCAGGACATCCCTCTCCCTCCAAGGAGAAGAGAGCTCCCCGCCTCACTGACCACCAATGGGAAAGCAGACTCCCTAAATGTATCTCGGAACTCAGTGATGCAGGAACTCTCAGAGCTAGAGAAGCAGATTCAGGTGATTCGCCAGGAGCTGCAGCTAGCTGTGAGCAGGAAAACAGAGCTAGAAGAGTATCAAAGGACAAGTCGGACTTGTGAGTCCTAGGTGACCACACTGCCCCCTTTCTCAGTTCCTGACCTTCCTCTGAGCCCTTGAGACACTTTGTAGTGCTCTTTTCTACCTACTGACAAAGGTGTGGGGAAGCTGCGGTCTAGGTTTTCTTAGCGGTCAAGTCTGGTCTCCCTAGCCTAAAGAGCAGCAGCAGCTCCTCTCAAGCTCACTCCCTAGGTCTCCAGGGTAGAAGTGTTTTTCTATCAAGAATCTTAGTCAGGAGTAAGCTCTGTGTGAGGGATCTGTGAATAACCAGATAACTCCAGCTTCCGTTATCCTTTTTACCAGGTGCCACAGTAGTATTTCTGGTTTTCAGCCCTTTCTCTGCACTACCAACAAGAGATAAAATCGTTACTCATACTTACGTCTTACTGGGTTGTTGGCTTTCATTGTAACACAGAACGGGATTATCCAGGGTTGTGGCTTTTGATACAACTCCCCAATCTAGATTTATGTCTACAGTCTGAATGGGGAGCAGGGAAGAGCAGAGCACCTCCCACTGGGGGTGGGGTACTTAAAACTTAACTCAGTATCACAAAGGTCAAGGATTGACTGGAGCAGGCAAGAGCCATGTTTTTGAAAAGATTCTGGATCGCTGACTCCATCCTGACTACCGTTTAGAAAGAACATGCTTACATGCCACTGTGAATGGGGACGCGGATGTGGTAAGTGGGAACAGAAGACAGGCAGAAGAGGCATTAAAAATGCATACCACGCATTTAGAACAAAAGCTATAGGCCAGAAAAGCAATTTGGCTAAAAAATGAGTAAGACCACTTCTAATGTAACTAAGCATCTCCACTGTGGTGTGTGCCTTTTATAAAGGAAAAGAGAGAAAAGCAAAGCAAGGTTGTGGCCTTAGGTCGGATCTGGAATATCCCCGCTTATTGCCTATAATAGAATATGTGACACTGTGGGTGAAATGTTCTACACACCACACACTAGGCCATTTTCAGATCAGCTGTCACCCATCTCTTAGCAAAGAAATCCCAAAACCTCCAGCCTGGGAACACCACAAGCTTCAACCATTCAGGAATCTGCCCTGTGCTTTGCATATCTGTATAGAAAATCATCAAGTCAATCCCCCATCCTCCTACCCGCTCATCTCTGAGGAGCTATGAACAGATTTTGCTCTAATGATCCTCCAGCCTCATCTCATGTTCCCTAAAGACTGATAGGCATCTCTTTCTCAGCATATGACGTTTAGGTAGCAAGGGAAAGGAATATGGGAACTGTAGAACTTCAGTTCTCAAATGTCAATGTAGATAAGGGTCATCTAGTACAGAACTCATCAGAGTGCTAACTGCCAAGACCCTTCTCCAGAGATTATGGGGTCGGGGGTGGAAGTCTATAGAGGTGAGCTCAAAACCCTACTGTTAACAAACACCCGCAGGTGACTGACACGGGTGGTCTAAAAATTACTCTTCTAGAAACACCATTCTGGTAGTTTGGCTGCCCACAAGCGTGAGAAGAAGCGTGAAGAGAAAACCTGTTTGAAAGTTGTTTTTTTTATAACTTCAGCACACATCTGCTGATTCTCCTTCTACATCCTCACCCCCACCCCTGGGCACCATTTGGGACAAGACTTCCTTAATTACTTGCTTTATCTTCTCAGGACTCATTGTTCCCCACCACCCCCAGGTCAGTTTGAATGCCTACAGTGAGTTCAGGAGCTGTGCCAAGCACTTTCCTCTTTTACAGCTGCAGATCATTGGAAAGGTGGCTCAATCACAAAACTTATCCCCCTACTATTGGATGAAATGTCTGCATTTCCACCAAAAGCCACCCAGTCCCCCAGGGAAAGGTAACAACTTAAGCTGTAGTTAGGTAACACCTAGTGATTAATTGGCTGAGAAAACCCTGGAGTGGAGGTAGACTCAAACATCCTGATATGGATGTAGGAGGGCTCTAAAGTCAGAGGTCACCAACCCCACAGATGAAACAGTTCAATAATGAGGAAACAGGTGAGCCCTGAAAACAGAAAAGGACAATTCTGTGTTGAAATACCCCATCCCCTCATGTTCTTACCCCAGGCCCAGAAGTAGGTTTGCAGCTGCCTTTGGAAGATTTTGCCCCTTAGCCAACCCTACCCACCTGCAACGCTAAGGATGCTGGAGACTCTGCCACCATGCTCTGTGTGCCCCTGAACCTCTGTGCAGCCCAGAAGGCTGATGTACAGGCGTACCTCAGTTCATATTACAGCCATGCTCCTAATGTACATGGACATTTTTGTAACTCAGCTCATATTCTGACTGTATTTGAGAAGCTGGCTATTTAAGGGAACCCAGAGGTGAATCCTTTTGTAAAGTAAAGCACCCTTTTGTAATGCGGTTAATTATCCCTTAATGTATCTGTTTTGTAAATCTGAATTTTTGTATATCGGGTTTACCTTAAGCTTCTCTACTGAGGCATTCTGAGCAGTGGTGGATCACATGCCAGATCGCCCTGCCTATCCACAAAGTATTTGACCAATGCAGGCTCCTCAAACATCTTTGGAGGAACTACCTGGCCAAAACACTGGCCAGGATGCAGCAAGCAGCAGCAGGGGCTGAAGGCAGGCTTACTGCCGTCAACATTGCTTGAAATGCCTCTATGTTCTGAATAAAGAAAAACCATAATTGCTTGTGGTGAAATGAAGCAGTCTTCATGTTAAGTAGCAATGGTTATTTTTATCAGTAGTAATTGAACAGTGTTTTGCAATTTGTGAAACAGTGTGTTGTGTTTTGTAAAATGATGTCATGAAATGGTGGGTCCTTGGAAACCTCCTTTCTGTTCAGCTCCACCTCCTGTTCTTTCAACTCCTTTCAGGCTCAAAAAAAAAAAAAAAAAACACACACACACACAAAGATCAGAAGCCTTCAGATGGAGGGTGGTATTCTGGTAAAAAAAGAGGTAAGAGATGCTACCTTGCTTCTTCTCCTCGGCTCCCATTTCATGAGATCAAGAAAGCCTCCATTCTCTACCAAGCTCTGGTGCTGGGAAACCCGGAATATGACACATTGTGCCGCATACCCCAACCCTGTTTTCCAAGGGGAATTTCTGGCACAGGAAGCACATAGTAAAGCACCCTCAGGTGAGCTGGAACAGACACAGCTACCTGGTTCTTGTAAATAAGAATAATGAAGGTCCCAGAGTATATATGCTTCCAGGTAGAGGAGAAAGAGGAATCCCCCAAAATTTAAAAACAAGTTGGAAGAATAACCAGGACAGCCATGTGAGGCAGCCACAGGGACCCAAGCAGTCGTCTTTAATGTGCCTGGAGATGACTCTCCATCATTCATGAATCTTGCTATTGCACAAACCCTATCAGGAGCTGCAGCTTCCCTTCCAGCCAGAGAAGTGGTAAGTGGAGCAAGTGCCAAGCAGAACAGACCTTATCCTCTGGGTAACAGGCTTCTCAGTGTTGGTGCTGTGTCTGTTAGAGCCTTGGAGCAAGTTAAGCACTTCCTTGATGTGGGTAAAGAACAAAGGGGAAAGAAACTACTTTAGAGCCTCTTTTTCTCCCAACTCATATTTTTGATAGGAAAACTAGAAAATCCAACCATTTCTTCAGAAATTGCTTTCTAGTCATTAATACTACTTTACTAGCTATACTGTTTAGTTATTCCTTTCTTTACTGACCTACACTACTCATCTATTCCAGGATTCCCTCACTCTTTTTTTAGTTTAGTTACTAATCATTTTATGAAAATAGTGTATTTATAAGTCTTTTCTTAAGGTTTGTGAAGAGTATTTGCATTGTGTCTTCATTTTAATGTGTTTGCAATTGCTCCGCTCCAGGAAGAACGGAAATGCTGTCTTGTGAGCATGAAGTGAACGGGCTGTTTTGCTCCAGCCACTTTTCTTGTACAATCACATGGATGGATTAGATGTCCTCAGGTCTTTTCCATCTTCAGTTTCTATGACTATGGAATAAATGTTCAGAAACTTCACTTTTGTATGTACTGCTGGCTTTGTCTTTGGAGATTCAAATGTTGACATGATACCAGTTCCTTCATAACAGGAGACCCAATAATGCTATGATTTATGCTTGTTTCCTTGCTATAGTCCAAATAAGTAACACAAGATATGCTGAGGAAACTCAAAGCTCAGGCATCACAAAGTAGAACTGAAATGGCTTCATCTGAGAGAGACATTCTAGGAAAAAGCACAAGTTCAGAGATCTCTAAAAGCCTGTCCTGATCACCCTCATTAGTAATTCGACAAACATTTGCTAAACAGCTTCCATGTACATGCCAACTGCTAGAGACACAATAGTGAAGAAGACAGGTATGGTCCCTAACTTCAGAGATCTTCTCAATCTGCCCTTTTTACAACTTACAGATAGGTAATACTATGATAACTAACAGGTACTGGGTACTTACTATAAACCATGATCTCATTTAATCTTAACCCCACAAGATAGGCACTATAGATGTAGTCTGAAGTAGGTAAATGAGACCTTCAGTTTACAGATTAAAAAAACAAGAATCAGAGAAATTACATAACTTGCCCAATGTTACAGAACTAATAGTAACAGAGAATAGTACAACCATACAGGATTCTGGTCACTGCCTCACAATTTTCTATTCTTCCTTGAATTCCCTTTTAGTCTGTCTGCCTTGCTGATTCTTGCCCATGCCTCAGCCTGGCCCCTAGCTCTACAGAACAGAGGGAAGCTGATATTATAACTGCACCTTCATTGATCCATTTAACTCAACACTGTAATACCTAAGCCTGATAAAAACAGCATTTCAGTATCTTTTCTTTCTGCTTTCTAGCCCAACCAAGAACTGATGCAAACACAGTTACAAATCACTCAGCAGCCCTGCAGTCCCAGACATATTGGCAGTTTCTGATAATCCAAGCAGTTTTAGCTGCTGGCTAAAATGAATGCCTTCATGAATCTGCAAGGCTGTTGCCTTCTTCACATACATTCTTTCAGAATAGAAACAATCAAATCTCATGAAAATGTTAACCCACTATGACTTAACTACCCACTTACCTAAGGATGTTTTTGCATTACTCAATCATTCATTTCCTGGATGCCTATTTGTTCCCAGGCATTGAGGATAGTTGCTGGAAATAGATAAAAAGAGCAGATTCTGATCCCATAGAGCTCAGTGTAATGAAAGGACACCAACTGACAACATAGTATAGTGTGTACTCTGATAAATGCACATTGGGTGCTACTGGAGCAATGAAGATACCGTGTGTGTGTGCATGTGGGTGTAGGTTTGTGAAGTGGAGAGACTGGGTGGAGGGTAACAGGCAACTAAAGTAAAAGAAAGCACATACAAAATTCCAGATTTGGGAAACCAAGGCAATCAAGAAACTGGGACCTTCAAATCGTTTAATACAACAGAAACATAAAGCTCAAGGTGGAAGACAAACTATATGAACTGAAAGAGAAACGCAGAGGCAAGATCACCTGTGCTAAATTGGATTTGTGTCCTGAAGACTACAGGAACCACTTAAGGATTTTAAGCTGGAGAGAACTATCAAAAGAACAGATCCTCACCACTAGGTGGAGCTGGGTATCACTCACATGCATTTTATCTGTAGGACAGTGAGCAGATAAAAGTTAACTTTTTGAAGTTTTGGAATGAGTTGGCCATGACATCATTTACCGGTACAGCCAGACTAGAGACAGACAGACATGGATAAACATGTGACTTAGATTTCACGGAGGATGTCAGTGTTGTTTTTTGTTTGTTTGTTTTCCTAGAAATATGAAGAAAATGTAGGTGGAAAGTAAAGCTGATCCACCTACATTTCTCGCCTGTAGTATTTCTCAACAATAATAAAAGTTAGTATTTGCTGAGCATTTTCTAGGTGCCAGGCACTGTGCTGAATGTCTCCCGTATATTGATTCATTTCATCCTCAATACAACTCTACGATGTAGTTATTATTTTATGGATGAAGAAACTGAAGCAGAGACATGAAGTAACTTGCTAGTAAGTAGCAGTGCCATACCCAGGCAAATCTGGCTTCATGAGAAATATATTTAACACAATGCCTGGAATCACAATAAGCACTCAACAAATGCTTGGGAGCGCAGGAAGAAATCTAAGATGTCTTGATTCAATTCTACTCTACAACAAAGCCGCTAAAGGAACTCAGTGAATTCAGAAACAAAATCGGTTCTAATCCAGGGCCAGGCAGAGTCTATTTAGATTAGAATTATCAAGGATAAGTATAGAAGGTATCTATAGGTCTTCAGAAAGACTTTACAATGACTCAGAAAGGATTTTCACTTATTATCTAGCTTATTATCTATTAGTTATTCTATTCACTTATTATCTATTAGTACAGGTCTCCAGTTAGGATAAAGGAACAATGGTCTGGTAGTAGCATTTCAATCCTGTGGCTAAACTGAGTGGCCCTGGAACCTATTTCCTCACCTCTAGAATAAGGACATGGTCTGAGATCCCTTTCAGCTCTCATATCCTCAGAGCACATTATTATTATATTAATGTGAATATATACCTTCCCGGGGAGGGGGGGGAAGGTTAACCTACAGTAAGTGAAGCCTCTATGCAGGTTTCTATAATGCAGTGGTTAACATGTGTGCCTTACAGTAAGTGAAGTCTTAGCTATCATGGGCCGCCAATACAGCAGTGTTAGTTTTAGAATTCATAATAATTCCTTCTATTACCACAAAAGAAATGAAAAACGTAGTCATATATTTTTGAGTAATAAAAATTTGAAGGTTACTTCAATATATGGGGAAAGAATGTTTCTACTTAGGGGGTGAAAAAAAAAGTAATAAGGTTTGAATCACATATTGGCCCAGTAAAGCAGACTTCTGAAGATCTAGCAACAGAAGCATGAAGCAGAATTAACTTAATCATGAAAACTTCTACTGAATACTACGTGCTTCTGCTAGATATTAGGGATTAGACTGTTAAGATGTTGTCCTTTCCATGTGATTTGGTAATTGTGAAGTAGGCTATAAATAAGACCTTAATAGCTAACATGTGGAACAGACCAAACATGGGCAGAAATCCCAGAAGGTAAAGCTCATTTTTTCTGATGGGACAACTTTTAAATATTTCCAAACTTTGAGATATGGAAAATTTTTAAGTATTTCTATGCCAGGGGTTTCCTACTGTGCCAACTCAATCCAACCTACACATAATCCACCATTTTTCTACTAGTCTCAGTGTTTCTGTCTTATCGTAAGTCAGTCAGGTAGACTTCTGCAATAATGACTAATCAAAACTTTTCTGCAGATCCACTGGGACTTGGGTTTATCTGGCAGTCCTCAAATAAATCCTTAAAGAACAAAATGTAAAGGCATTGTACACACTAGCAAACGACAATGGGAATAAAGATAAGAGCAGTAAATGCTTCCTGCAAGGGTAAGCATCACCATTCCAGTAGCTTTAGAAGACTGATGATCATTTATTATCTAGAATCTTCACAAAATCAAATCACACTCATCACTCTAGTGGCATGCGCATTAAACTATGCGCATTGAATTCCAGCCCTTGAAGAACAAAGATGCCTACAGATCTGAACAGAAAAAGGAAAAGGAATCGCAATGGAAAGTCATGTAAGAATACAATTGCAGAAACAGCTCAATACATTTGAAAAAGATCCCTATAGTAAGTAAGAAGAAGCCATGTAGTTAACACGTATGCCTTAGAGCACACCTGATTTTGGTCAACGTCACTAAGAAATTTCCAAGGTAACAATGAAAGAAAGAAAAAAGAGAAAGAGAGAGACCATCCCTACAAAATCTGAAATGGTTATTTGTTTTTGAGACAGGGTCTCACTGTGTCACCCAGGCTCGTGTGGAGTGGCACGATCACAGCTCACAGCAGCCTTAACCTCCAGTGCTCAAGCTATCCTCTCGCTGCAGTCTCCCAGGTAGCCGGGACTACAGGTATGTACCACCACAGTCCGCTAATTTTTGAAATTTTTTGTATAAATGGGGTCTCCCTATGTTGCCCAGGCTGGTCTCAAGCTCCTGGGCTCAAGCGATCTTCCTGTCTCAGCCTCCCAAAGTGCTGGATTATAGACATGAGCCACCGCACCCAGCCTGAAGTGTTTTTAAGAAATGAGAACCTCTAGGACTTCTACAGTAATCTTTGAAATTGGCATTTATAAGCATTATCTTAAAGAAATTACCCTTTAAAGTTCGTATAGATCAAGGGCTGTAACTGCTAACTAGGATCTGAAAAAAAACATGAATAATGCACATACAATACAAATAAAATTTGGTATGCAGTTTGGGAATATTCCTGAAGCTCATTCATTGACCTCTTCTGCAGTGAGAGAAGCCAGCTGTCAAAAATCACCATCATTTTTGGTTATTATCTGAAAATGACTTTAAGAGCTCACCTTGTGTTGCCGGGACCTCAAGCCAGCTGGGATCAGGGGCTCCCTGCTCATCTCAACTAGAGGAACTTCCTCTAAATCCAGCTTCCCATAGGACAAGAGGTTTCCTCCACAACATTACACAGGCCCTATGGTCCCCTGGTGCTGGGCAGCTGACTTTCCCAGCCAATTGTCACAAACAGCCAACATCCAAGCCCAACCCACCTGTTGACCAAGCAGTCTGTCTGCCCCCACCCAACAAAGCTATGCTAAGGCTTACTCTATAAGAAGAGCAAGAAGCAAGGAGAAAGTGTCCTGTTACTAAATGAAAACTCACTGTGTCCAGAAGAGAAGCTAATCTCGTCATGATGATTCTGTGGGGGTGAGGGTTTTTCTGGGCAGGGGGATGAGGGAACCCATGACCTCTCCTGATGACCTAGTAAGATTCTTCAATTAGACTCATTGCTTAATCCCTACCACATGACTTTGTGGAATCCATTGCAAATCCTGCTGATTATAGCTGGTGACCACAAAAGGACACAGAATTTGCTCCTACCTGTCTTCTAGGACAGGTGGTGATCAAGAAGGATCCACTTTACACAACCCCTTGCCAGAGATTTATAAAACCTCTGGTTTGCTGGTTACTATAAAACATAATGCATCTGGGCATGGTGGCTCACACTTGTAATGCCAATACTTTGGGAGGCGGAGGCAGGCGGATTACCTGAGGTCAGGAGTTTGAGACCAGCCTGGCCAATATGATGAAATCCCATCTCTGCTAAAAATACAAAAATTAGCCAGGCATGATGGTGGGCACCTGTAATCCAGCTATTCAGGAAGCTGAGGCAGGAGAATTGCTTGAACCCAGGAGGCAGAGGTTGCAGTGAGCCAAGATTGTGCCACTGCCCTCCAACCTGGGCAAAAAGAGCAAAACTCCATCTCAAAAAAAAAAAAAAAAAACACACATACACACAATGCAAGACTTTATACCCTGAAGCTGGAGGCAGCACTATGCTCCCCAAAAAACAAAAACAAATTATAGTCTCTTACCCTGTATAATGAACTACGAAAGATAAATGAGTAGTCAAATAAATTAATCTTTTAGACATAATTTCTCCAAAGAATAGACTCAATAAAAGAACTAGGAGAAAAGTGCTTCAATTAATCAAAGATCTAAATACTCTAAACAAGACCAACCTCTTAATCTGATTATTTCCATGCAAGAGAGTTCAAATCTAAAAACGCAGGTATAAAATCAACTCGTAATAACAAAGACAAAAGTTTCAAAGAAAAACCATAAACACAAATGCAAACTGAATCCTGCTTTAATTCAAGCTTGCGGAGTATAAAGTCCTATAGAAACATTACACACAGAATTTTCTGGAAAAGAGGGATCACAACAACCCCTGTAAAAAAGAGATGAGTAATTCATAGCTCACCAAGTTCTCTCTGTATCAAATTCCCAGAATACCCAGAAGATTTCTTCACCAGCTCAGTCCTGTTCCCCACCATCTTCAATCTTTATTTCATCAGAAGACAAAGGGTCATATTATTTAAAATTATTCCGGCCTCAAGAAATTTAAAGACTTGAAGTAGCAGAGCATTCAAAACTTAAATAACTCTACCAAGAAAGCCAGCTGATCTTACAAGTTACTCTGCTAGTAAATGGGAAATGAACTGAATCACCCTGGACATAATTTCATTAGGGCTGCAAACCACCCAGGGAAGAGGAGCACAATTATACCATTTTGTAATCCACAGTCACAAAAAGTTTGCTACACAAATGAAGAAAACTTTATGTCCACAGACAACTTATTTTTAAAAATATCACTCCCCAAAAATAGCCACGTTTCCACTTTTGTTCCCTTTTCCGTATCAAAAATACCAACTTGATTTCTTCAGGAGGAATGGACAATCCAAGAAGATTATACAGTGGGCTGGAAAAAGAAAGCAGGAAATAAAGCTGGGAGGGAAGACAGTAAGAGTTGTTTGTTTCTAATTCATTCTGAAACCCAAGGCTTGTATTTACCAGTCCTTTCTGCTAACATCAGCTGTTGAAGAGGAGAGCCTGGAAGCAGTCTGTAGAGGAAAGGCAGTTGACTGATAAACTGTCCTACAAGTGACAGTCAAGACGAGAAGAGTAGAGGTTTGGTGGTTAATGAATAAGTGCCTGTCTAGCCAGCTCCTCTTCTCTTGACTTGGATCAACCAATATAGATGCGATGAAAATCATTGGCACCAAAAGCAGCATTACACTTAGGACATTTGCGCTGGCGGGTGTCATAGCGTGTCTTCACACACTCAAAGCAGAAGACATGAAAACACTTAGTAAGAACAGCATCCTTTTTACGCATGTTACAGCACGGACAGGTCAGGCGCGCCTAAAAGGAAAAGATGTCAGAGTCTGAGCAACCATGAAAGTTTACGATCCAAATGGCTCTCATATAGTACACAACCAACAGGAAAACCCACAAGGCACTAAAAAAGAGCATCACTCCCCCCAACCCTAAAATAAACCATTCTCTGGTTACCATCATGTCAAGTTCAGTGTTTATTCTCCCAGTCTATTAAGCCACTTAAAGCCTTGATAAAAAGCAAATCACTGAGGCATTTTTTTCTAACCTTGTAATCCTTAATCTCTTCCATCAGAATCTCATCACACTTGGGTACATTGTCTGGTTTCTTTGTGGTCTCCAGCTTCCTGCGAAGTCTAGAGATGTCCTCCTGTGGTAGGACAGCATACCCATTAGACACACTGACCCAAATTTGCCATTTTTGAGAAACATAGTAGTTCTAACTTGAGTTTTCTATTGTGGAAAGAAAGAACTTTCTGGCCTTTCATGTCCAATTATCTTGTAGAAGTGTGGAGAATTGCAAATGGCAAGATATTTTCTTTTGTTTCAGAACAGGCAATCATAATCATATTCTCAAATTAGAGATGCATCTAACGATTACCAATTCAGTCCTGCAAACACACATCTAAGAGTTTAGAAGATACCCCAATTTTGTTTTATGGTAACTAGTTTTAAGCTGAAGGTAGACTGGTTTAAAATAATTGAGATATATGGATAAGGACAGAAAGACATCATGAGAAACAGCTGGCCTGACAAAAATAGAGAACTTATAGGAGAACTTTAAAGTACTCTACTGCTGCTATGCTGCTACTTCTTTAACAATTTACCAATTCATTAATTTAACAAATATTTATTTTGTGCCTTCTAGGTGCGAGGCACCATAACAGGGTCTGGGGATATGGCAGTGAAGAAAACAGACTTACTCTCTTTCCTCAACAAACTCCCTGAAGTCTAGAAGAAAATGACATATACTGCACTAATGATTCTTTCATATGGGTAACTTCAGAAAACACCTAAAAGGTGACAAGAAAAGACAACCGCTTTACCTGGGCTCGTTTGAAATTGAACATGTCCTTTTCTTTGGTAACACTATTCTCCACAATCTCATCTTGAAAATCATGTAGCTTCTTCTGAGCCAACTCTAGTTGTGCTTTGAGGTCATCTGCAAGCTGGGCTGCCTCCATTGCCTATGTGGGATGTACAATTAAGTAACACCATTGTATCACCTCTTATTCCCAGTGAGGCAAAATGTTAGCCCAAGCTGAAGGAATAAAGCGAACTTATAATTTCAATAGTGTTACGCTTATTTGTTCCTCTGAGACTAACCATCATTAGATTAATCAATCATACCTTACGTTTATTCATCTCTAAGGCTTGGGTCCTAAGACCCAGCTCTTTCTCCCCTGTGCCAATGTTGTTCTGTAACAGATGCTCCTTCTCTTCCAGTTTCCTTACTACCTGTAGCTGGGCATCAACCTTTGAACAGAAAATCAGATTTTAACACAAACAAAAATATTAAAAAAAAAACTATTCCGTTAATCTATAAACCCACAAAATACGATATGTTAGAAATCTCAAACTATTACTGATTTTGCCCATGAACCCTTCAAAATACATCATGACTATGATAATTGGGAGGTTTACTTTTAATATAAAATATTGTGGAAGATTCAAATAAGAGTCTGAAAAATGACTGAAAAGATTCTTTTCCAAATTGCCAAAAATAGAGAATAACACATGCTAATGCTCAAAACCTGGCAACTCATACTATAACATATAAATTAGAATTCAAACAGAAGTCCAAGAGCACTTCCTTCAGAATGGCTACACATTCTAAAGGAGTCTTTTTTTTTTTAATTAATGCACAAAGTAGAATCAAACAATCTTAAAGTGTATAAAGTAAAATCACACACACCCACCTCCTAACCTCATCCACAACTCATCTCAGTATGTGGAGGTAACCATTCTAACAGTTTCTCATGGCACCTTCAAAAAGCGTATCAGAAAGATAATCCACCATGATCAAGTGGGTCTCATACCAGGAATGTAGGGATGGTTTAATATAATAACGTCAGTAAATTTGATACACCACATGAACAGAATTAAAAACAAAAATCACATGATCATCTCAACAGATACAGAAAAAGCATTTGACAAAATTCAGCACTTTATGTTAAAACTCTCAGCAATATCAGCATACAAGGGACATACCTTAATGTAATAAAAGCTACATGTGAAAAACCCACAGACAACATAATACCGAATAGGGAAAAGTTGAAAGCATTCCCCCTGAGAATGAGAACAAGACAAGGATGCCCACTCTCACCACTCCTCTTCAACATAATACTGGAAGTCCTAACCAGAGCAATCACACAACAGAAAGAAATAAAGGGCATCCAAATAGGTAAAGAAGAAGTCAAACTGTCACTGTTTGCTGATGATATGACTGCTTACCTTGAAAACCCTAAAGACTCCTCCAGAAAGCTCCTAGAACTGATAGAAGAATTCAGCAAAGTCTCCAGATACAAGAGTAATGTATACAAATCAGTAGCTCTTCTATACACCAACAGCGACCAAGCAGAGAATCAAATCAAGAACTCAACCCCTTTTATGACAGCTGCAAAAAGAAAAAAAATTTAGGAATATACCTAACAAAAGAGTTGAAAGACCTCTACAAGGAAAACTACAAAACACTACTGAAAGAAATCATAGATGACACAAACAAATGGAAACACATTCCATGCTCACGGATGGATAGAATTAATATTGTGAAAATGACCTTACTGCCAAAAGTAATCTATAAATTTAATGCAATCCCCATCAAAATACCATCATCTTTCTTCACAGAATTAGAAAAAACAATGCTAAAATTCATATGAAACCAAAAAAAGCCCACATAGGCTGGGTGTGGTCACTCATGCCTGTAATCCAGCACTTTGGGAGGTTGAGGCAGGCAGATCACGAGGTCAAGATATGGAGACCATCCTAGCCAACATGAGGAAACCCTGTCTCTACTAAAAATGCAAAAATTAGCTGGGCATGGTGGTATGTGCCTGTAATACCAGCTACTCAGGAGGCTGAGGCAGGAGAATCGCCTGAACCCAGGAGGTAGAGTCTGCAGTGAGTAGAGATTGTGCCACTGCACTCCTGCCTGGCAACAGAGTGAGACTCTGTCTCAAAACAAACAAAAAAGAGCCTGCATAGCCAAAGCAAGACTAAGCAAAAAGAACAACTCTGAAGGCATCACATTACCTGATTTCAAACCCAAACCCAGTGGAAGAAAGGAAATAACCAAGATCAGACCAGAACTCATACTATAAGGCCATAGTCACCAAAACAGCATGTTACTGGTAAAAACAATATGCACACAGACCAATGGAAAAGAATAGAGAACCCAGATATAAACCCAATGCTTACAGCCAACTGATCTTCAACAAAGCAAACAAAAACATAAAGTGGGGAAAGGACACAGTTTTCAACAAATGGTGCTGGGGTAATTGGCTAGACACATGTAGGAGAATGAAACTGGATCCTCATCTCTCGCCTTATACAAAAATCAACTCAATATGGATTAAGGACTTAAACCCAAGAACCGAAACTATAAAAATTCTAGAAGATAAAATTGGAAAAAAACCTTCTAGACATTGGCTTAGGCAAGGATTTCATGACCAAGAAAAGAAAAACAAATGCAATAAAAACAAAGATAAATAGCTGAGACCTAAGCTAAAGAGCTTTTGCAAGGCAAAAGGAATAGTCAGCAGAGTAAACAGACAACCCACAGAGTGGGAGAAAAATCTTCACAATTTACACATCTGACAAAGAACTAATATCCAGAATCTACAATGACCTCAAACAAATCAGTAAGAAAAAAACTAACAATATCATCAAAGTGGGCTAAGGATATGAATAGACAATTCTCAAAAGAAAGTATACAAATGACCAACGAACATGAAAAAATGCTCAACATCAATAATGATCAGGGAAATGCAAACCAAAACCGCAATGCAATACCACCTTACTCTTGCATAATCAAAAAATCAAAACACAGTAGATGTTGGCGTGGATGCAATGAACAGGGGACATTTCTACACTGTTGGTAGGAATGGAAACTAGTACAGCCACTACGGAAAGGTGTGGAGGTTCCTTAAGGAACTAAAAGTAGAACTACCATCTGCTCCAGCAATCCCAGTACTGGGTATCTATCCAGAGGCAAAGAAGTCATTATTGAAAAAGATACCTGCACATGCATGTTTATAGCAGCACAATTCACAATTGCAAAATCATGGAACCAACCCAAATGCCCATCAATCAACTAGTAGATAAAGAAATTGTGGCATATATATATACATATACATATGATGGAGTACTACACAGCCATAAAAAGGAATGAATTAACAGCATTTGCAGTGACCTGGATGAAATTGGAGACTATTATTCTAAGTGAAGTAACTCAGGAATGGAAAACCAAACATTTTATGTTCTTGTTAATATGTGGGAGCTAAGCTATGAGGACACAAAGGCATAAGAATGATACAGTGGATTTTGGGGACTTAGCAGGAAGAGTGGGAGGGGGATGAGGGATAAAAGACTACAAACATGGTGCAATGTATACTGCTCGGGTGATGGGTACATCAAAATCTCACGAATCACCACTAAATAACTTATTCATGTAAACAAATACCATTGTACCCCAATAACTTATTGAAGAAAAAAGTCTAAAAAATACATAAAATTAAAAGTCTAAAAAACAAATAAATAAACCCAGAGTTCTCAGGAAATTCAAGGAGAAATGCTTCAATTGAACCAAACAAAAATAATATATTTTCTTCAAA
The DNA here is from genome assembly GCA_963573385.1 of Cacajao melanocephalus. Taxonomy (NCBI): domain Eukaryota; kingdom Metazoa; phylum Chordata; class Mammalia; order Primates; family Pitheciidae; genus Cacajao; species Cacajao melanocephalus. Next base: position 97,246 of record CAUYLG010030733.1, read on the forward strand.
GGCTTTCATTTTTAGTAAAATTCTGAGTATTGTTGAGTGAAGCAAATCCAGCTATATTATTCCCAGGAAGAAACAGAAGGGTGTGAAAGAGATAAAGCATGTATACTTGAAGCCCACACAGAGTCACATTCTCAGATTTTAAATCCTTACCTTAGGGGCAAACATTGGCTTCCTGTCATGGGAATGGTAACTGAAGCCTTAAAATATTACATCACCAGCTCAGGGACAAATGACTAATATGAGGCAGGGTGTAGCTTTGAACTCAGCATAGTGAAGGAAATCAAAATATTTTACCCCAAAACATATTTAGTTGACATATTTGAGATGGTTGTTACAGAGCCAGTAAACAGAAGTCATCCTGCAAAGCTGCCTTTTGTGAGGAAGATTGACATCTGTAGAGAATTTGCACTGATGCATCCAGGATGCATCTAGGAAAGATAAACTGAGAGTCTGACACCTTTAAAGCTCTGAAAGAAACATTTACATCCAGGCATGGTGGCTCACACCTGTAATCCCAGCACTTTGGGAGGCCAAGGCGGACGGATCACAAGTTCAGGAGATCAAGACCACCCTGGTTAATACAGTGAAACACCGTCTCTACTAAAAATACAAAAAATTATCTGGGTGTGGTGGCACACGCCTGTAGTCTCAGCTACTTGGGAGGCTGAGGCAGGAGAATCACTTGAACCCGGGAGGGAGAGGTTGCTGTGAGCTGAGATTGCACCACTGCACTCCAGCCTGGGTGACAGAGCAAGATTCTGTCTCAAAAAATAAAAAAAGAAAAAGAAACATTTACCATCGATTTTGTCTGAGGGCTGCTACATAACAAGACCATCTTTGCTAGCCAGGCATCCTCTTTTCTCCCTCTTGTAGCCTGTCTTATCACTATAACCTGATTTACCACCATAACCTATTATTGGCCATGCTGTGAGCCTCTATTCTTTCTGTACTTTGGGTCGGTATACAAGCTTCTGCACCCAATTAGGGACTGGAACTTGCTTTCAATTTCCAAATCCCTATTGCAGTTCTGCCTTGCATGAACTCTGTGGTTCTCCCCTGTGTGCACATTAATAAATTTGTATGCCTTTTGTGAGTTGATTTTTCACCAAACCTTCAGAGGGTGAGTTTTTCCTTGGCCCCAACAATGGTCAAACTCAAACCAAGGTTTTATCCTTTGTCCTTACGGTTCCTAAATACCAGTCCCTGAGCTGGTACTAGCCTGGTTTCTACCAAGACCCACCTGGGAAGTGTCATAAAAATGCTTGGTTCACACACAGGCTCCAGAAAATCCAGTTCGGTGTTTGGAGTAAAATCTGGGAAGCTGTGTGTTTGTTTTTTTTTCAAAGAAAGTATAAATCAAAAAATAAAATTCTGGCCAGGCACAGTGGCTCACATCTGTAATCCCAGCACTTTGAGAGGCAGAGGCGGGTGGATCACTTGCAGTCAGGAGTTTGAGACCAGCCTGGCCAACATGGTAAAACCCCATCTCTACTAAAATACAAAAGTTAGCAGGGCATGGTGGCGAGCGCCTGTAATCCTAGCTACTCAGGAGGCTGAGGCATGACAATCACTTGAACCCAGGAGGTGGAGGCTGCAGTGAGCCAAGATTGCACCACTGCACCCCAATGTAGGTGATATAGCAAGCTTAGTCTCAAAAAAATAAAATTCTAAGGCCCCCCACAACCAATGGAATGGACCCCTTCTTTCAGCCAAGGGCATTTCAAAGTTAACCTGAAAAAACTAGTTCAGGCCACGATGGGAAGGGGAACTAGACATGCCTTATTATACCCTCCAACATTTTGGAATTACTTATAGAACAGACTCTTTAAGTCTGATAAGAAACATTTACAATCTATTCTCTGAAGCCTGCTACCTGGAGGCTTTATCTGCATGATAAAACCTTGGTTTCTACAACTCCTTATTGTAACCCAGACCTTCCTTTTTATTGATAATAACTCTCAACCAATTGCCAATCAGAAAATCTTTAAATCTGCATATAACTTGGAAGGTCCCCTGCTCCAAGTTGTCCCACCTTTTCTGACCAAACCAATATACACCTTACTTGTATTCACTGATGTCTCATGCCTCCCAAAAATTTATAAAACCAAGCTGTAGGCCAGGTGCAGTGACTCATGCCTGTAATCCCAGCACTTTGAGAGACCAAGGTAGGCAGATCATGAGGTCAGGAGATTTAGACCATCCTGGCCAACATGGTGAAACCCCGTCTCTACTAAAATACAAAAAATCTGCCAGGCATGGTGGGTAGTGCGTGCCTGTAGTACTAGCTACTCAGGAGGCTGAGGCAGGGAATCAGCTTGAACCTGGGAGGCAGAGGTTGCAGTAAGCTGAGATGGTGCCACTGCGCTCCAGCCTGATGACAGAGCAAGACTCCATCTCAAAAACAAACAAACAAACAAAACTCACCAAGCTGTACCCCAATCACCTTGAGTTCATGTTCTCAAAATCTCCTGAGGGCTGTGTCACAGGCCATTGGTCACTTATATTTGCCTGAGAATAAATCTCTTCAAATATTTTACAGAATTTGCCTCTTTTCATAGACAAAAGTCTCCTTGGCATTTTTCTACAGCCAGACTTGGGTACCACTGCAATATATACTCTTTTAAGCCTTTTTTCCCACCCAGCAATTAATTAGTTGATTTCATGAAAACCTTAGATCATCTTCCAAATCAAAGTAGAATGCCTGTGTCACTCTTAGAAAATTTGTTCTTTCTACAAACAACGAAACAAGTTTTCGAAATATTTAAATTTCCAGTGGTCCTTTAGAAGTGTCTGTGAGGTGTAATTTATGGGATTTTCCTATTCAGAAAATGAGGGTGCTTTCTTGGAGCCAATTCGTCACCCACAATGGTCTTGCTGCAAAACCCTACAGTTTCCTGCAAGATTCAAGTATTTCCGTACTTCTCAATGGCTCAAAATGCCAGGGCTTCTGATGCTCAGGACAGACTCACCATCTCATACATTTTTAGATTGACTTCACTTTCTGAATTTACATATTTTAGGCATGAGGCTATGCATGTGTTTCAACCAGTTTTCTAAAATATGAAAAGACAATTTTTGCTTCTTGCTAAGACTCTGCTGAACATCTTTTGGGACCCAAGGTAGAGATTTTTATATCCTTCTGCTCTCTAGTTATAGGTTACTGTGTTCCTATGTCCAAGTCTCAAGTTTATTTCTCTTTCTCATTCACTCCTTTACTATGAAGGGGTCCACAGCTAGACTAAAGTGGGGTTTAGTGAACTACAACCCAGTGGCCAATTCTAGTCTGGCATCTATTTTTGTTAACTAAAGTTTTATTGGAACACAATGACGTCCATTCATTTGGTTGTCTCTGACTGTTTTCACACTACAGTGGCAAAAAGGAGTAGCCAGAAATAAACAGAGACCAGTATGGCCTGAAAAGCCAGGTGTATTTATTATCTGGCTTTATTTATTTATTTTTTTTTTGAGACTGAGTCTTGCTCTGTCGCCAGGCTGGAGTGCAGTGGCGCGATCTCGGCTCACTGCAGTCTCCACCTCCTGGATTCAAGTGATTTTCCTGTCTCAGTCTCCCGAGTAGCTGGGACTACAAGCGTTCATCACATGCCTGGCTAATTTTTTGTATTTAAGTAGAGATGGGGGTTTTCACCATATTGGCCAGGATGGTCTCGATCCCCTGACCTTGCCGCCCGCCTTGGCCTCCCAAAGTGCTGAGATTACAGGCTTGAGCCACCATGCCTGGCCAAAAGGAAAGTTGCCAATTCCTGAACTAATGGAGTATTCATAGTGAAAATATTTATGTTTTCTTTCAATAGGGAAACATCACATTACTTCTAGAATCACTCCAAACTGCACATGCTGTAAGGATTTTGCAGTTTGCCTATGTTTCTTTATTTTTTTATTCTTATCTTTAGCCACAACATACAAATAACCTAATTTTCAGATTGCACTTGTTATTAAAAAGACAATTTAGGCCCTAAAAAGTAATGGACAGTCTTGTTTATAAATGTCATTCTTTTACATACAATGAATCACCTAGTTCCATGAGTAAGGGGGAATGTCAAGGAGAATTGTCTGAATCTCTATTCGTTTGCCCCAATTCTCTGCCATAATTTATCATTGTTAACCTTTCTCCTGTCTGCTAAAGTGAACTCCAATTTCACCTATTTGTAACTTGTTTTGCTATACTGCTGTACATTGCTGATAAAAAAAATTTATTTTAATTTTCCCCAAACTTTCTTGATAATTGGTGATGGTACAAAGTATGCATCTAATAAAACATTAACCCAGGAAAATATGTTTTTAGAGACAAATCTTATTTTTTTCAATCAAAGTAAAAAGCAGCGTGCTTATTTACCAACTAGTAAAACTTTATTACTTTTCTCAAATGCCACAAAAATTATTAAAGAAAAGCTTTCTGATTTGATATTTAAATGATTGCAGAAAAGTAAACTGGCATTTGACATCACCTGTCTTTAATTGCGCACTCTTTGCCGACCAAGTTACTGATATTTAACAGTACCAGTACGCCCTCTTGTGGTGTGTTGCAGTTACTGTTCTTTTCTACCACTAAGAAGTTTGGTACAGACCCATTAAATTTTATGTAACTCATTGTACAAGACACCACCCTATCTTACATTTCATCTGTGATTAATTCATATAGAACAATAATCAATAATATATCCTGGAACTTTCACAATGAACTTCTAAAATTACTCTAGACCTTAATGAAATATGATTATCACTGTTTGACACCCACCCTGAATTCCCAAGAACAGTAATAAATCTGCCATCCACTTTTGGTCCATAGGACTACTTTGTAGGACAAAAAGTCTAAAAGTATCATATTCTTGCATATCAGGTTTTTTGTTTGGTTGGTTGGTTTTGAGACAGTCTCGCTCTGTCGCCCAGGCTGGAGTGCAGGGGCACTATCTCACCTCACTACAACCTCTGCCTTTGGGTTCAAGCAATTCTCCTGCCTCAGCCTCCTGAGTAGCTGGGACTACAGGTGTACACCACCACACCTGGCTAATTTTGTATTTTTAGTATAGACGGGTTTCACCATGTTGGTCAGGCTGGTCTCGATTTCCTGACCTCATGATCCGCCCAACCTCCGCCTCCCAAAGTGCTGGAATTACAGGCGTGAGACACCGTGCCTAGCTGCATATCAGCTGTTATAAAGAACTTCTACCTAGTCTGCTTTCCAACTTGGAGATGTGAATACATACATAAGTGTAAATGCTTTTATCAAAGGACACATGAAAATTCTCCTAAGTAGAAGAATGAAAAGTTGTTCTATTCAAAAGAATTATTTTGCTTTTGTGAAAGTCAAATCTACACCACAGTATCTGGTTGCTTCCATTCAAGGGGAGCTTTGGAAACCCATTCTGACTCCTTGACTTTGTGAATTCATTGGTTTGGGGTAAAGTACAAGACTCATAGCTCCCAGACAGCAGTGATCTCCAGTCTTTTTGGCACCAGGGACCAGTTTCATGGAAGACAATTTTTCCACGGACTGGGATGGGGCGTTTGGTTTCAAGATTATTCAAGCACATTACATTTATTGTGCACTTTATTTATATTATTATTACATTGTAACATACAATGAAATAATTATGCAACTCACTATAATGTAGAATCAGTGGGAGCCCTCAGCTTGTTTTCTTGAATCTAGACAGTCCCATCTGGGGGTGATGGGAGATAGCGACAGATCATTAGGCATTAGATTCCCATAAAAAGCATGCAACCTGGATCCCTCCTGTGTGCAGTTCACAATAGGGTTTGCAATCCTATGAGAATCTGATCCTGCTGCTGAGCTGAGAGAAGGCAGAGCTCAGGTGGTAATGCTCACTTGCCCACCGCTCACCACCTACTGTGTGGACTGGTTCCTAATAGGCTATGGACCAGTACCAGTCCCTGACCCAGTGGTTGGGGACACCTGCTATAGAGTATATTTTGGCACTTGTGAGACCAATTACCTGTGATATCTCCACAAGATACAGCAGGAGTTAATTTCTCTTTTGTTACATATTTTCTCTTTTTTATGTTTATACTTTTCCCTCTCTACATGATAGTCACTAAGAGTTCAGATTCTGGAGTCCAGACAGTTTGGGATTTATATATATATATATATATATATATATATATATATATATATGCAAGTTCTACCACTTTCTCTTCTTTTTTCTGTTCTTTTTTTTTCTTGAGACAGAGTCTTGCTCTTCCTCTGTCGCCCATGCTAGAGTGCAGTGGTGCAATCTTGGCTCACTACAATCTCCGCCTCCCAGGTTCACGCGATTCTAGCGTCTTGGCCTCCCAAGCAGCTTGGATTAGAGGTGCACACCACTGTGTCCAGCTAATTTTTGGTTTTGTTTTTTTTCTTTGTGAGACAGAACCTCCAACTGTCGCCCAAGCTGGAGTGTAGCAGAGCAATCTTGGCTCATTGCAACCTCTGCCTCCCAGTACAAGTGAAACTCCTGCCTCAGCCTCCCAAGTAGCTGGTATTACAGGTGCCTGCCAGTACACCCAGCTAATTTTTTGTGTATTTTTAGTAGAGACGGGGTTTCACTATCTTGGCCAGGCTGGTCTCAACCTCCTGACCTTGTAATCCACCCACCTCGGCTTCCCAAAGTGCTGAGATTGCAGGCGTGAGCCATCACACCTGGCAATTTTTGTATTTTAGTAGGGACGGGGTTTCACCATGTTGGCCAAGCTGGTCTCGAACTCCCTACCTCAGGTGATCTGCCCACCTCGGCCTCCCAAAATGCTGGGATTACAGGTGTAAGCCACCGTGCCTGGCGTCTACCACTTACTTTCTTACCAGACATTTCTTGAGTAAATTACTTTAATGCATTCACCTTGTCTATAATATGGAAATATTAATTGTGACAAGCCCACATAGCTGTCATGAGGACTTAATACAATAATGAAGGTAAGGTGCTTAGCATGAGCCTGGGGATAAAGGAAGAGTTTAACAAATGTTATAATCAGTATTACTTTCTGATTTCTGAATATAACATTATTTTCATCTTATCTAACTCTTCTTTCCTTTTGTCACTGCCTACTTTTCTAGTGTATTTTTGGTCTGCTTTTATTAATTTTTTGTTAGTGTTTGCCTTTGCTTATTTCATGGCAATGAAAAAACTAGATTTTAAAGTGTGGGTTCCTATTTCAGGACCCTGCATTCTAATGGATTTATTGCTATTTCTAATACAGGAAAACTGCATTGTAGGACTGTTCCCAGACAAAACTGAGTGTCAGGCTACTATTTCTCATGGCCCAATAACGAGATGCAGATGAACAGGGGAGGAAGAGAGTTTTTATTTCTACAACCAGTTGTAGGGAGAAGGCCTAGAAATTATCACCAGATCAACTCAAAATTACAAAGTTTTCCAGAGCTTATATACTTTATAAGCTATATGTCTACGTGTAAGTGTGCATTAATGTAATGAAATACGTGATTAACTTCTTTTTTTTTTTTTTTTTTTGAGATGGAGTCTCACATTGTCGCCAGGATATAGTGCAGTGGTGCAATCTTGGCTCACTGCAATCTCCACCTCCTGGGTTCAAGCAATTCTCCTGCCTCAGCCTCCCTAGTAGCTGGGACTACAGGCGTGCGCCACCACGCCCAGCTAATTTTTTTGTATTTTTAGTAGAGACGGGGATTAACCATATTGGCCAGGATGGTCTCGATCTCCTGACCTTGTGATCTGCCTGCCTTGGCCTCCCAAAGTACTGGGATTATAGGCATGAACCACTGAGCCGGACCCAACTTCTTTTAATCTATAACTAAGGCCTGAGTCTTGAAGACTTTCCCCTGGAGCCTCAGTAAATTTACTTAATCTAAATGGGTCCAGGTGCTCGGGTGATTATCTTTATCTTGTCTCACAGAGGTTTGGGGAGTTCCTTCAAACCCCCAATAAACTTGTTTGTGGAGGCCTTGGGAGTTTCTTCAGACCCCCAGTAAAACTTGTTTAATCCTAAATGGGTCCTGTTAAGGATTCCTCGTTATTTTGTTATGCTATCAGGCCCAGGAAAAGCCTAGGCAAAACTCTTGGTGGGCTTTTGTTACATTCCAGTCTTTGTATAAGGGCGCTGGCTTTTAATACTTAACCACTGACTCAGTACTGAAACAGCTGTTATGGAGGCCTGCGTTAGTGAGAGCTGGCCTGCCACAGGACCAATACATAGAAATAGTGGGGTATTTTTGTGCTATTCAGGTATGCATTTTTGGACACCCTTTTATTGGAGAGCTGAAAGAGAAGCCTACTGCTAGGATAGTTTTAAAGCGTGTATATAAGTATACTTACATAATACATATATATGTATTAGGTTTAGTGCAAAAGTAATGGTGGTTTTGCCATTAAAGTAATGCAAAACACAATTACTTTTGCACCAGCCTGGTAAGTACTTACTCTGTTTTTTTCCACTGGTCAGAAGATTCTTTTCATTTGGAAGTTTTTAATGCAAGCTAATTTTGTGAGAAAAAACTCCCACATCATGTATCTGCCCATTTTAGAGGAAAGATAAGCATTGAATATGGTACAACATCAGTGGATGGAACAGAAGCTGCAGCTAGTTGAGAGTATTTTCTTGTCTACAGCTCCATCAAGCATTAAGAGAGACTTTCTATGGCCAGCTCCAGCTGAAAAGTGCTTATCAGAACCTTTATTTTGGGGGTGCTGTACCATTATGTCAAGATTCTAACACTCAAACTTGGAGCCTAAAATTTCTTCTTGATTCTTTTTGTACAATTTATATTTATAGTCTCCTCATTAGATGTAAACAAGCCCAAAATCTGCTGGAGTTGTGGGGGAGATGTTTTTTCAAGCAAGTAACTCAAGATAGTATTTGATAGATAGATTTTTGCCTATTCCTTCCCTGGTCGCCACGACTGTTGTCTGTTACCTAGGAATTAAATGTTGAGTGGCAAGGTAGGATCACTATAGTAACTGGAAGGGCATTGGAGCAATGAGAATGTGGGAAGACGTTAAATTTAGATCAAAGTGAGTATGTCACATTATCAATCCTATTCCTGTAGGAGCTAATTTTCTTCAACAGATCTTCCTTATACAACACATAAAAGGCCCTTTTCTCTCCTTTGTGACAATTGTCAAAACTGTTCAAATTAGCAAGTTTGGTGTTTTTGTTGTTTTCAGAAATAATTGTTTTGTTTCTCTTTTTTCAAAATGTAACTTAGAATAACCACGTTCCTATGCAATTTAGCTCTTGCTGGATGATAAATAGTACAAATGTCTACTGTCTTCTGGAAACATACTTTAAAAGTATTCTTTTTATATTTTTTAATATCAGAAATACACCATCTGACCCGCATTCTGACTTTGCTGTGAATCATTTTAAGCTGGAATGTTTTCAAATTTTAGCACTTTTTGTGGCATTAACTTTCCTACCCACAAACAGCCTTCAGACTACCCAGATGAGATCAAACAGTTGATGGCATTTATATTTTTCTAGGAGTCAGAACGAAAAATATAATCCCACAACGTTCAATGCCTTTTGAGGAAAGAATTAAAAAGTGATCATATGGCTGGATGTTTGATGTGAAAGACAGAAAATTCTTCCGTCTCTGTTTAGTGTTCCCAAATTTCAGGCAGTCTTTTTTATTTTTTTATTTTTTTCTCTCTCCCCCGCCCCAACCCTCTGAATTATAATTAGGGACCTGGTGAACAGATCTGACCTTCACTTCTGCTCATTTTTAGTAATATGTAAAGTCGAATGGAGAACTGTTCTGCTTCTTCACAAATGATTGATTCTACTTCTTTGATGTTCCCGACACAAATCTGTGGGTGTTGCCAGTTGTCTCACAAACAGTAAACCCCTGAAGGCAAACTGCATTGCAAGTAGTGCAAACCACATGTTCCTAATTACAAACATGCTTCATCCATCGCCTATTGTTGTCTAAAAATAACCAAAGCTCATGACCCAGCTTTTTACTAAGACTTTCAAAGAAGTTGGCCATCCTTGGATTGTGTCTCTAGGAGAGATGGGTGAAGGGCAGAAAGACCATTCTTTCCAACCAGATCCCGTGATAAAGCAGGAGATTCACTAAGGAATGGATAGGGTAGTGTTTCCATGGTTCAATACAAGTTAGATACAGTTCATAACAATCTTAATATATTACTATCTCCCTCTGTTCTGTCCAAAAAGTCCAAGGAGATTGAGAGTCAGTTCATAACCAAAAAAGCAACAATCCTACTAGTAACTAATCCAGACACACAAAGAGTTCAGAGGAGTCTAGAGTCAAAGCATTTATTTCCCAGCCTATTGCCTGACAGTCCTTACAGAGTCTTGGGTGGGCACCTGGGAGTCTCTTTCTTCTGCAGTCTCCCTCCTCTCCATGTCTCCTCAACAACAGAACAGAAGCTTCTACTACTTGAGGACAATTCCTTGTCTACAGCTTCATTAAGCATTAAGAGTGACTTTCTAGGCCAGTGCCAGCTGAAAAGTGCCTATTTTAGAACCGTCTCCTCTCTCTGGGGCTCTGGCTCCATCTTTCAAGTGGAGGGAGCAGTAAGATGCTTGATGTCCTGGGGACTGTTTTTCCTGGACAGCTCAACCCTACGTGTGCTTGGATTTTCCCTCCTAAGAAGAAGCTTAGACATTTTAGAATCTTCTGATTGGAGCATTTAAGATAAAGATGAATGCTTTTTCTTAAGACATTGACCACTGCTGATAGCATAACATTTATTCATTTGTTTGTTTGTTTTTGAGACAGAATCTTGCTTGTCACCCAGACTGTGGAGTGTGGTGGTGCAATCACGGCTTATTGCAGTCTCCAACTCCTGAGCTCAAGTGATCCTCCCGCCTCAGCCTTCCAAGTAGCTGGTGTGTGCCACCACACTCAGCTCATTTTTTCAATTTTTCATAGAGACAGGGTCTGCCCGGGCTGGTCTCAAATTTCTAGAGCTCAAGTGATCCTCTCACCATGGCCTCCCAAAGTGCTGGGATTACAGGTGTGAGCCACCATGCCTGACCAACATAGTTACTATATTTAAAATTTCTTTCCCTTACATCTGCACTATAAAACTCCCTTTACAGAGGTATAGAAGAAAGGAAGAAATCAGAATAAAAATATATTCACTCAAAAAATCCAAATATAGGCCAGGCACAGTGGCTCATGCATGTAATCCCAGGCACTTTGGGAAGCTGAGGCAGGCGGATCACAAGGTCAAGAGATCAAGATCATCCTGGCCAACATGGTGAAACTCCGTCTCTACCTAAAATGCAAAAATTAGCTGGGTGTGGTAGCGCGTGCCTGTAGTCCCAGCTACTCAGGAGACTAAGGGAGGAGAATTGCTTGAACCCGGGAGGAGGAGGTTGCAGTGGGCCAAGAATGCACCACTGCACTCCAGCCTGGACAACAGAGTGAGACTCCATCTCAAAAAAAAAAAAAAATCCAAATATAAATTTGTGCCTTCTTTGAACCACTAGAATTGTAGCAGATGCTGGGGTACCAAAATGAATAATTCATAGCCATAATCTCAGTGTCTATGAATTCAGAATTTAACTGGGGATAGAGTTGGAGCGGCAAACAGGCATATAAAAAATTAGTGGTGTTACAGTCCTGTGAGAACTTTCGTAGAGATGTGAACACAGTGTTGTGTTAGCTCTGAGGAAGGCACCATTCCCTGGGAGAGCATGGGCAAGTGGGAGTCAGGCACAAGAACACAAAGGAAAGTACATATCTTGATTCATTTACCTGGGACTTGGCCTCTCCAGAGCCAACTGCAATGTGGACCTGTGCCATTTTACACAATGGGTTCTCATTCCACACCTGGTGTTTAACTGCTGTGAAACTGACACAGCGACAGAATGCCAAGGGTGGAGAGGACTGGAGGAAGAGGTGGCATGGGTTTGAACAGAGCCATGGTGCTCAGGCCATTATGCAGTGCACTCTTTTCTAGGGCTGCCATAACAAAGTGTCCAGACTAGGTGGCTTAAACACCATGTTATTGCCTTATAGTTCTGGAGGCTGGAAGTCTAACATAAGAATTCAGCATGTTCAGTTCCTTTGAAGGCCCCTCTTTCCTTGGCTTGTAGATGGTTGTTGTAGGGTCAAAAAGGTATAATACCTCTTCCTCACCCATCACAAGGGTCACAGTCAATACTCCTAAACAAGAGATAGGTTAGCAAGAGAAGAGTATCACAAATGTATTTAAACAGTGTTTTATGTGACATGGAAATTCAGTAACGAAGACCCAGGCCAGGTGTGGTGGCTCACGCCTGTAACCCTAGCACTTTGGGAGGCTGAGGTGGGTGGATCACTTGAGGTCAAGAGTTTGAGACCAGTCTGACCAACATGGTGAAGCCCCATCCCTACTAAATATATAAAAATTACCCATGTGTGATAGTGGGCACCTCTAATCCCAGCTACTCGGGAGGCTGAGGAAAGAGAATCTCTTGAATCTGGGAGGAGGAGGTTGCAGTGAGCCAAGATCATGCCACTGCACTCCAGCCTGGGCAACAGAGGGAGACTCCGTCTCAAAAAAAAAAAAAAAAAAAAAAAAGGAAAGGAAACAAAAGAAAATAAAAAGAAATGAAGACCCAGAAACCCTGTGTTTAACCCTATGTATTTTTATGCTTAGGTTCAGTGAAGAACAGAAATGTGATTGGACAAAGATGGTATGCTCTAATGGTAATTAACTGCGGAGGCAACTTAGCAAGGCCTGTTTGTTCAAATTCTTTTTGGCCTCTCTGTGTAGCATTCCTTTCTCCGGGTACAGGTCAGGACATCTGTCACATGAAAGCCTTCAAGGGAAAAATGAGAGGGTCAGAGAATGACATTTTTAGGTTTTACAGCTTGCTTTGGGGAGAGGAGTTCTAGTTTCTATGACCTGCCTTAGAGGGAAAAGGAGAGAGAAAGGAAGGTGAGAGAAAGGAAAGTAAGAGAAGGTCAGAGAGACCTTGCTTCTGAGCTCTCCCTATCTCTTTCATTTCAAAGTACTCAGCATGCCAAGGGGCCATACTTTACAGTATCATGTCCTGAGCCCCAAAGGTGTTGTCTTGTAATGTCTTCACATGGTCTTTCCTTTGTGTATGTCTGTGTCCTAATCTCCTCTTCTAATAAGGACAGAAGTCATATTTGATCAGGGTCCAACCCTATGACCTCATTTTACCTTAATCTTCTCTTTAAAAGTCTTGTCTCCAAATACAGTCACATTCTGAGGTACTAAGGGTTAAAATTTCAACATATAAATTGAGGGAGGGGGGACATAATTCAGCCCAAAATAGGGGGTCTTGAAACATTGAGGAAAGTATGATAAAGAAGTTTCAGCTATAAATTGCTCCTTTAGGGGGTGGGAAGACAGAGAGAGAGAGAGAGAGAGAGAGAGAGAGAATTCCTGGTTTTCTTGGCGTTTTGAAGAAGGACTAAGATTAGGTGGGGATGGTCAACAGGTTTTAACTTAAGTGCTATCTGTCATAGATTGGTTGGAGCAGCCTGGAGCTCTGTATTAGGGAGTCAGGAGGAGAGAACAGAACAAATTTGTTGTCCTCCTATAGGATGACATTTTCCTCCATGTCCATGGGGAAAAATAAACTTGAGAAATAAACAAAATCAACAAATGCTGTGACATTCTGCTATACATATAGTGTGACAATCAAAACTGCCACTATTTCTTACGCTACTGCTGTTTATTTTTGTAATCATTACCAGTTATTGATTACCTACTAGTTCAGTCCAGCAGAGAAGTTATGGGCATGGGCCCTAGAGTCAGACAATCTTGCATTTGGGTTCCAGCTCTACTGCTTTCAATGTGACCTTGAGTAGTTCAACTTCTCTGAGCCTCATTTTCTCATCTAAAAAATGGAAATAATGATTGTATCTTCCTAAGATTAGTGAGAATTATATGAGATAGTAAATGTAAAAATTATTATTGTTTCTGTCAATATTTTTCAAGGACTATACATAGTGGTGTTTTATGATTTATTTATTTATTTTTTTAGAGATGGGGTTTCACCCTGTTAGTCAGGATGGTCTTGATCTCCTGACCTGGTGATCTGCCTGCCTCGGCCTCCCAAAGTGCTGGGATTACAGGCGTCAGCCACCACGCCCAGCCTATGATTGTTATCTATTTTAATTTATATAAAAATCTTATGAAGTTTGTTTTTGTTTTTTTAGACAGGGGTCTTGCTATTTTCATTGCCCAGGCTGGTCTGAAACTCCTGGCCTCAAGTAATCCTCTTGCCTTGGCCTCCCATGGTGCTGGGATTATATACATGAGCCACTGCACCCAGCGGAGGCATATATCATTATGCCTAGCATCCTTCTATTCCACCCACCCTTGCTATCACTGAGGATGATTTCCACAAAGAGATTCATTAAGAGCTTTACAGTCTGAAACTAATAGAAAGGGCAGCTTCACAATCATGTCCATCCTCTCTTTTTTGGAGGGTGCATCGTAGCCTGTGTATAGCTGCTTTCCTGGCACAGTTCCTATGACAACCTCTCCCTGGGATATCTGTCTGCTCTCCCCAGACATCCATAGTACTCATGGTTCTTCTTGTTAATAAAAAAAAAAAAAAAAAAAAAAAAAAAAACCTGTTACTTACAATTATAAGTAAAGGGCTACCTTTTGCTAATGGGGAATCTCTTTTTTTTTTTCTTTTTTTGCCCACCTGCAGCTGTCTTGATTGAGTTATAGCTAATGGAGAATCTCTAAAAGAGCCATGATGCTACAACAATCAAGACAGTAAATTGTTTCAAACTGTTTTATTTAAATGTTACAAAGCCCCATACATGCTCATGCCTTCCAACACAATAATTGGTGGCTTGCACAATTGAATCTCAGTTATTAGGCAGCTATAACTAATGTAAAGCAGAGGTACAGTCATTTTGATATTGGGGACTTCATAAAATTTTCTTTTTGATGTTTCTTTTAATTTCATTGTGTGTTGTTATTAGCTTTGCAATACTATAGTATGTAAACACTGGTAACTCTGTGTGCAGCAATTAACTCTAATTTGTACCCTAGGGATCAATTAGCACATAAAGTAACCTAATAGAATTAACACCCTAAGAATTGGCCAAGCAGGGCCAAGTGCAGTGGCTCACGCCTATAATCCCAGCACTTTGGGAGGCCAAGGCGGGCAGATCACCTGAGGTCAGGAGTTGGAGAGCAGCCTGGTCAACATGGTGAAACCCCATCTCTACTAAAAATACAAAAATTAGCCAGGCGGGGTGGTAAGTGGCTATAATCTCAGCTACTCAGGAGGCTGAAACTGGAGGATCGCTTGAACCCAGGAGGCGAAGGTTACAGTGAGCCAAGATCAAGTAATTGCACTCCAGCCTGGGTGACAAGAGCAAAACTCCGTCACACACACACACACAGACACACACACACACATGAATTGGCCAGGTAGCATTAAAAAGTATTTTTATGAAGTCAATATGCAGAAAGTTTACTATTTAGCATGTTAGAATTTTTAATTGGTGAAATTCATGGGGTTTAAGTTGTGTGATTGTTAGCTCCATGTTTGCAGGAGTTACATATAAATAAATACCTGTCTAGGCCAGTCGTTCATACTAGAGGGCCGCTTCTAGATCGAAGGCCCCAGTGACCGTGTGTTCCTCCCCTTAGCAGACAATCCTGTCATCAGATCTGACCAAAAGGGCTGCCCTTTTATCCACCAGAAACTACCTGCCTCCACTGTGCAGAAATCCTTTCATGAAGGTGGTGTTCAAGGGTTGAGAGTGAAAATATTCCAAGTCTATGCTGGCTATCAAATTGTGTTGTGCCTGCTTGCAAGCAAATTTTTTTTGCTTAGAACAATATGGTCTGAAATGGCTTTTGGTTTATTAACATTAACACACCCCCAGCTGAAACATGAGATAAACTCTCTGTGGCTAAGATGAGACCCTCAAGAGAAAAT
The DNA here is from genome assembly GCA_963573385.1 of Cacajao melanocephalus. NCBI lineage: Eukaryota > Metazoa > Chordata > Mammalia > Primates > Pitheciidae > Cacajao > Cacajao melanocephalus. The sequence continues at coordinate 113,134 of CAUYLG010030733.1, forward strand.
TAAGCAGCCATAACAGAGAAAAGGGTTTGGTCATCTACCCCTACACTGTTAACTACAGACAGATGCTGGAGACGGATAAAGGGAATTTGCCCAGGATCTTGCCTGGGCACTCCAGCAATGGACTGGGGGCCCGCATGCACACTGGGAGAATCAGGTGGAGCCCCCTGGAAGTCTGCCTAATCAGGGAAAAGAGCCTGGCCTCTTCAGTTCATAGGTGGTGGCCTGGTATTCAGTCTGTGAGGTGGGAGCCTGTTGGCAGGACCTCCTCTTTTTGCTGAGAGCTTTCTTTTAATAAATTCCACTCTGCTCACCTTTCATTGTGTCCGTGTGCCTAATTTTTCCTGGTTGTAGGACAAGAACTCAGATATTAGCTGAGAAAAGGAACAAAAAGTCCTGTGCCACTAGTAAAAGTCTTGTTAACTGCTATAAAGTTTTCTTTCTGCTGTTAGGCCAAAACCTGTTCTAGGAAAACATTGCCAGATTCATTTTGGGATTCCCCTACCTTGTGGGTCCTACCAGCAGTGCCCATTGTGCAAGAGACCTGCCTTACAAACATTGTTTCCTGATAAGCAGCTATAGACCCTAATTCAGTCCCAGCCAGTTTTCAGAGACTGTGCACAAATATCTTTGTGCCCTATAATTCATTTTTTGAGGTAAAAAGTCAAATTCCATCTCACTTTAATGACAAAACCCCACCATAAAGTGAACATGGAATGTATGTTACATACATGTTAACTCACTGCACATGAGCTTGACTTTTCCCATAAATGTTTATAGACACTTCCCAAGCCTGATGAATATGTATGTAAAGCAGACCCTGGAAGACTGAAATTCCACTGTTTCCTTCCTTTCTTCATAGCATGTGCTTTCAGTTTCCCTGAAAGCACATTTCCCTAATCTGCAGATTGTTACTCAGAAAATAAAGGTTTTTGTTTGTTTATTTTTGTTTTTGAGATGGAGTCTCACTCTGTCACCCAGGTTGGAGGGCAGTGGCGCGATCTCAGCTCACTGCAACCTCTGCCGCCTAGGTTCAAGCAATTATCCTGCCTCAGCCTCCCGAGTAGCTGGGATTACAGGCACCTGCCACCACGCCCGACTAATTTTTTGTATTTCTTTTGTAGAGACAGGGTTTCACCATCTTGGCCAGGCTGGTCTTGAACTTCTGACCTCATGATCCACCTGTGTCAAGTTCCCAAAGTGCTGGGATTACAGGCATGAGCCACCACACCCAAGAATAAAGTTTTTTCCTTTTCCTTTCTTCCATAGGTCTCATGGTAGTGTGTTAATAGCTACAACTGCCCAGTAGTAAACTAGTGCATTGGAAATTCACTGCCTGTAACTACTAGAGAGTTCGTACAAAATCATTTGACATTCATAGAACGTTTGGTTCAAATTCTCATACCCTTTTCTTCAACACAGACCTCATAACTGTTATATCTCAGTTGCCTCCTGCCACACTGGCATTTGTTTTTGTGATTATGTTCATTGATCTTTACATAAGTGCAGGCTACTGGTCAGAATATCATCTACAGGTGATATAGAAATGAGATTTCCATAACCACCACTCAGATACTAAGATACAAATTCTCATGTCACTTTGAAACTTGTATTTTTCCTTGTAAATAGACTTTATTTTTAGAGCACTTCTAGGTTCACAGCAAAATTGGGTGTAATGTCCAAAGAGGTCCCATAACCACCACACGTACCTCCCCACCCACCAACACACACACACACACACACACACACACACACACACACACAGCCTTCACCACAATCAACATCCTGCCCCACAGTGGTACATACGTTAAAACTGATGAACCTACATTTACAAATAACTGTCACTGTCAAAAGATAAAATTACCACAAATTTAGTTTAAAAATTTAACTGGCTTCTATTTGAGATTCTAGAATCGGGCAATATCCCTTTATTATTATTATTATTGTTATTATTATTTTGAGATGGAGTCTCACTCCACCACCAGGCTGGAGTGCAGTGGCACGATCTCGGCTCACTGCAACCTCCGCCTTCTCCAGGACTACAGGTATGCGCCACCATGCCCAGCTAATTTTTGTATTTTTAGTAGAGACTGGGTTTCACCATGTTGGCCAGAAGTGTCTCAACCTCCTGACCTTGTGATCCGCCCACCTTGGCCTCCCAAAGTGCTGGAACTACAAGCATGAGCCACTGTGTTCAGCCAGCAATACCCCATTCTATAAAACAGAACGAATGTTCTGATAAGCTGAGCAGAGGAGATTGGCTTATAGATAGGAAAGTGTTGAAGAAAGCAAAAACAGAGAACAAAAAGTGTATTGGTAGTCAAAGTTACATTCTTTATAAGGTTGAAACAGAGGGTACTCCCTTATTACATTGACTCAGATTGCCTCAACTCTCCTGGGTTTTTGTTTTTGTTTTTTTTTTAACCTGGCCCATTTTAAGGTTCTGTTTGATAATGCGTAACATAAGGGACTCCATTCTAGTTTGGTGTGGTCTGCTGGAGCCTCATGTGGAAAGCTAGTTCAAAACAATAGCCTCCCATAAATTTTGTTTATCACTCAATGTCTATAGTTTAAATTAGGATTCACTCTGGGTGTTACATATTGTATGGGTTTTGACAGGTATATGATGACATGTATACACCATGATAGTATCATACAGAATAGTTTCACTGCCCTAAAAATCCGTGCTCTGCCTGTTCATCTCTCCCTTCCCCCAGCCCCAGAAACCTCCAATCTTTTTACCATCCTCATAGTTTTGCCTTTTTCAGAATGTTACATAGTTGGAATTGCTCTACCTGTGCCTTTTCAGATTAGCTTATTTCACTTTAGTGGTATTCATTTCTGTTTCCTCCATGTCTTTTCATAGCTCATTTCTCTTTTTTTTTTTTTTTTCCAGACAGGGTCTTCCTCTGTTGCCCAGGCTAGAGTGCAGTGGCCCAATGGCCCACTCACAGCTCACTGCACCTCCACCTCCCAAGCTTAAGAAATCCTCCCACCTTAGCCTTCAAAGTAGCTGGGACCACAGGTGCACACCACCATGCCTGGCTAATTTTTGTATTTTTTGTAGAGACGGGATTTCGCCACATTGCCTAGACTGGTCTCAACCTCAAGCAATCCTCCTCCTTAGCCTCCCAAAGTGCTGGGATCACAGGCATGAGCCACTGTGCCCAGCCAGCTCATTTCTTTTTAGTGTTGAATAATATTCCATTGACTGGTTGAGCCACAGTTTGTTTATCCATTCACCCAGCTGAAAGACATTTTGGTTGCTTCCAAGTTTTGACAATTATAAAGTAAAACTGCTATAAACATCTGTGCAGGTTTTTGTGTGGACAGTAGTTTTCAACTCATTTAGGTAAACATCAAGGAATGTGATTGCTGGATCATATGGTAAGAGTATATATAGCCTTGTGTGAAACCGCCAACCTGCCTTCCAAAGTTACTGTGCCATTTTGCTTTCCCACCAACAACGAATGAGAGTTCTCGTTGCCCCTCATTTCCATAAACATTTGGTGTTGTCAGTGTTCTGGATTTTCGTCATTCTAGCAGGTATCTAGTGGACAGGCATCATTGTTGCTTTGATTTCACTTCCCTAATGACATATGAACTGGAGCATCTCTTCATATTCTTATTTTCCATCTGTGCAACTTCTTTGGCGAGGTCTCAGTTGAAGTGTTTCCCCCCTTTTTAATTGGGATGTTTGTTAATTGTTAAGTTTTAAAAGGTTTTTGCATATTTTGGATAGCAGACCTTTATCAGATCTGTCTTTTGAAAAGAGTTTTTTCTTAATCTATGGCTTGTCTTCTCATTCTCTTAACTAGTATTTTAATGTAATAAAAACATGAATAGTTTGTGCATCTGACTTACTCATTTATTTGCTCTTTCATTCATTCAACATAACTAGTATTTTAATGTAATAAAAACATGAATAGTTTGTGCATCTGACTTACTCATTTATTTGCTCTTTCATTCATTCAACATATATTTATTGAGTACCTGCTAAGTGCCAGGCACTGTGCCAGGCAGAAAACAGTGATATAACCAAAATAGGCATGAGGCTTCCATTTGCCTCTGAACCACATCGGTCGTATTTTAAAACCTCAAACTTGTATTGACATCAACTGTGATTTGTCCTCTGAAATATTCTGGAGGCTATCCTCTCCTCTTTTTTGCTAGATTACCCTTGCTACTCTCCTTATCATCACAGATGATTGCAATGAACTCATCTGGTTCTCCCCTTTCCAATTCCTTCTCTATGTGGGTGGCAGAGTTATCCTTCCAAAATTTAGATAAAATCAGATCATAAGTCTGGTTAAACACATGTATGACCTATAGCTGTAGCAGGTATCAGTTTTACCCTAAACGATAGAATGCAAGGAAGTTCACTTCTCTTAAATTCTCTGCAGTTGTTAAATTATATTCAGCCCTCTTCCACTCAGCCAGTGAGAAATTCAATTTCAGTCTTTTTATTGTGCTCCTTCCTTTTCTATCAAAGATCTTTTGAAATTTACAGGGATCTCACCCAGAATATGCAGAAATAGGCCCTCTGGCCTTTGCCTACAATGCTGTCTACTGTTCTTCACCCTGACTCTATCCACAAGGTGTTACGAAGATAGGTAATGCCAACCTTATTTCTTTAAAGTATTTGGTTTCTGCCCAGCAGTACAAAATACCCCGAGACAAGGAAAAACAAAAGTTAGGTACCTTCTTTGGTGGGGGGAAAGTAAAGATATGTAAAACAAGAAAAGCAAAAGCACAAATTAATATTTTAAATTATCCTGCCTTGTGGAATGAGTCCAAACTTCTTAGCATGGCTTTAAGACATATCTACATGTCCCAATTTCACCTCCATCCCATGGTGTTGTGGACCCAGTTTATATCAGCTCATGAGTGTGAAGTGTTAAATTTTCAGAAATTTTGCAGCCAATGGTTAAACGTGGCTATTATCAAAAATTATATTATGTAGCCCCCCCTTCCTCTCTCCCTTTCATCTCCCTAGAGAGGTCTCCCATTACTGTCTGAGTTCCCAAAGGGCAGTGCAATTCCTTGCATTACAACAAATCTGACATAGTTTCTAATGATTGCTTTCACTAAAATATCCCTTAGACTATGAGCTTGTAGGTAACACTTGTCATTCATATTTGTTTCCTTGCTAGCAGAGGGCCTGAAACATGGTAGGAATTCAATCACTGTTCTATGAGTGAGTGAATGACTTAAAACCTCGTTCCCTCCTGATATCTTGAGATCATCCCTCTACCCAGCAGCACTCAGTTTCCCAGGCATTATATTCCTAAGAGCCTGAGTCCTTCATTATTTAATCAATTACCACAGAGGAAAAGCTCTGTGTGCCTCTCAAAGAGATACAACTTATATTCTCCAAGACCCTTCCTCCAGGAGGGGCTTAAAATGAAGTCAAATACAAGAAGTTAAGAAACAAAGAATCTTTACAAATTCCCTCAGGTACAGAAATCTAATTAGAAGTCTCCACATCCTATAATATCCTGTGGTACTTGAGCCTGAAATGGAATGTCCATGCAGGCTTGTTGGTAAACAAGTGCCAGATGCTCTTCAGCCCAACTGGCATTCTGGAAGTGGAGGATGGCTATGAGAATGGCTGATGTGTATCATTGTTAGTAGGCTGACAAAGTGATAAGGAGCATTGCTTATTGCATAGATATGCCTTTTATGTTTATTGTTAATGTATTTATTTGCTTTTGACACAGAGTTTCACTCTTGTTGCCCAGGCTGGCATGATCTTGTCTCACTGTAACCTCTGCCTCCCAGGTTCAAGTGATTCTTGTGTCTCAGTCTCCCAAGTAGCTGGGATTACAGGCATGCACCACCACCCCTGGCTAATTTTTTTGTAGTTTTAGGAGAGACGAGGCTTCACCATGTTGGTCAGGCTGGTCTCAAACTCCTGACCTCAGGGATCCACTCACCTGAGCCTCCTGTGTGAGCCACTGCACCTGGCTGATATATACCTTTTAGAAACCCTTCCCTCCTTCCCTCCTTCCTTCCTCCCTCCCTTCCTCCCTCCCTCCCTCCATCCTTCCTTCCTTCCACATGAGTCTTGCTCTGTCACCAGGCTAGAGTGCAGTGGTGGGATCTCGGGCTCACTGCAACCTCTGCCTCCTGGGTTCAAACAATTCTCCTGCCTCAGCCTCCCAAGTAGCTGGGACTACAGGTGTATGCCACCACACCCACCTAATTTTTGTATTTTTAGTAGAGACCAGGGTTCCACCATGTTGGCCAGGACAGTCTCAATCTCTTGACCTTGTGATCTACCCGCCTTGGCCTCCCAAAGTGTTGGGATTACAGACGTGAGCCACCAGGCCCGGCCAGAAACATTTTTTTCTATCTTCCCAAACATCCTGTAAGATTCATGACAGACATGTCCCAAAGACTAAAGAAAAACAAAGATTAAACGCCATTGCTTTTGATTTTAGACAATGCAACCCCAAGTACAGAACTGTTTGACCTAATTTCTAATTCCTCAGGCAGTTTTGTGGAAATAGTCATTGCTTTGCCCTAGTCTTCCCAGAACAAGAACCAAACGTCCCTGAGGACACCAAATGACACCACCACCCCACTGCCAAGCTGGCACCGGCAAAGACGTAGGCTATTTGCAGAGAGCATGCCGCCTCTGCTGTGAGTGGGCAGTAAACTACCAGGGAGATGTGTGCTGCCTGCCTGGAGACAGGGTTGCTAGGTGCCTCTGAAGTAGTGAGACCAAGAGGTGTACATTTTTCCCCCATGCTTCTTATTTTACACAGTGACAGTTGTAGCCTGGAAACAAAACCGAAGAATAGTGTCTGTAGTGTTGAGAATAATGGCCAGCCAAGTGCCCTGTGGGGCAGAAGGAGTGGGGTTAAAGCTTTTATCAGGAACAGGAGAAAAAAAAAATAATGTGATTTGGTTCCACCATAATTACTTAAGCAGCCTGGGTGAGAACTAATTATGAGTTAATCTGGCTCCAGAGAAACCCCACCTCTTCCCTTTTCTAGAATAGTACTAAAATATCAACATTGCATCACCAGAAATCATTCCCATTGGTGGCCTTTCTTAAGAAAAGCAGCATGCTCTTTCCCTCTGAAAGCCACTGGAATCTGTGTAGACCCAGGAATGTACATCTTCCCAAGACAAATAAAACACCTCTGACACACACTTATCACTTGAAAACTGAGAGTGTTTGCCCATAATTATATCACAGAGAGAGTGTCATTTTTAAATTTGGGGAGTGATGAAATGCAGAGAAGGAAATGAAGAATAAATTATGAGCTTTCTGCTATTGTTAGACTCAGGAGGGGTTCTGAATTTCAGAACCATGGCTGTTCATTGATGATATCTTGACCCTCCCAGGTTCTCTCCAGGATCCAGTGGCCCTAAGGAGACAAGCATATTTGCTTGGAAAACTAGTCACCTAATTCTCGAAAGGACAGAGCTAACATTACACATCTCAGCATCCAGCCCATCTTAAGTGGACTTGGATTCCATCTAGGTTAGTAGTTCACATTATAGCTCTAGATGAAAATTAATGAATGCTGCTAGAATATGCTTGTAGAGTAAGCTTATCTGTAATATGCAGACTTTATGTGAGTTCTAAGAATGAAAGAAGTTGGTATACTACAAGTGTAGAAAAAGCATGAATTCATATGCTGGGTTGAACCTGGCTTCAAATCCTGACTGATGCTTACTAGCTGTACGGAATTTACTGGCCTTCTCTGACTTAGATTCAACTGGGAAATGAAGTACAAATATCATTCCCCTTGAAGGATCTATGTAAGAATGAGAAATAATCATAAAGTGCTTACACAACACTTGGGACAGAGGATATACAAGATAAATGGTAACACATGTGATAGTCGTGTCTCTCACTATGACATTGCTGGGGGTCAGAAAGCAATACTCCAAAGACTGGTGCTTTGAAATGCTGAGAGGACTTAAAAGCTGCCTCAAAAACAAGGTCCTTCTAACCTTGTCTTGTTCCTCCACCCCAAGAACAGGGAGTGATTCTTTCTGGAGTGTCCTTATCTGACCAAGAAAGTTTCTTTTTAAAAGAAATGTAATTATCTCAAACCCCCTTCCTTGAGATCTCCTCAAGTAACTAGGAAAGATCAACCACCAGAGAAAAGAGACTGGGAGTCATCACCATGTCCTGAACAGACTTCATCTATCTTCTGAGGACAGCTCCAAATGATTACCTAGGAGATTTTGCTTCATAATAAGTCAACCTTTATTCCTGTGCAGCCCCACTTCTCACCTTCCCACAATGTCTGCCTCCCATCTTCTAGGTCCATTCATTCTCTCTAATGATTTGCTGTCCTTCAAAAGAATTTTCCACATTCCTCATCTCTCCCCTTTCCTGTGAAAAAGCATATTTAAGTTTCTATACCACACTGGGTTATTGGGTAATCATTCTCCAGCAATTCTCCCATCCTGTGCACATCAAATAAATTCTGTATGCCTTTTCTTTTATTAATGTGCCTTTTGTCTGTTGATTTTCAGTGAGCCTTTAGAGGGCAAAGGGAAAATTTTCTCCCTGCAAGAGTCTTATTATCTGAGTGCCTCTGCAAGCAGCATGTGGGGGCTACAAAGACATACAATGCATGACTTTTGTCATCTGAACCATCACCGTTTAGCTAGATGGAGGCGGGAAGAAGGAGGTGGGGAGAGTGGGACTACCTGAAGCAAGTAGCAACAAAACGACACTATATAATTAGATAGAAAACTGTGTGGTACAAATTCTGGGTGGGGTAGAGATTCAGGGAAAAGGAAGAACAACAAGGGTGCAGCAATAGCATTAACCACTGAACAGAAAAACAAATACAAGTGTGATTTGCCAACTTGCAAGATTTACACAGAAGTCATACTGTAGACCTAACAAAAAAAAAAAAAAAGAGGACCAATGCACTGAGACTCATTTTAGCACCCAGAGGGCATGCAAGCAAAAACAGCTAGTTCTGGTTATTTGTTTCCAAGGTAGCATTCTTGAAGACGGGTGGACTTTGAAGGTTCTAAGCCTGGGCCTTGACTGGGTTCACCCGTGGTGTTTAAGAAATGAGCGACCATCTTTATTTTGCAAGAAAATTCAGTTTACAGTTAGAAAACGAGGAGCAGAAATAAATCATACCATTCCATAAAAAGTACAAGCTGAAATATAAGTTTCAAAATGTACTGCCTTATAAGGTTCCTTTGACTCTGCTTATCTCCCTTGTCAGATAGTCCCTTAAATATAATGGGCTTATGCCCAATCCCATGAATATGGAGGTGCAATCAATGACACTTTTATAGTTAATCAGAATCTGTATGCCCTGGAAAATATACAACTGTAGTCATTATTGACCACCCCCATAGTGGGGGAAGAGAAAAGAAAACATAGTAGCAATGATTATGTATTTAAGTCACACTCATGCTTTATATTTTGTGCAGATTTGCCTAAATACCATAAGCATTTCAATGTAAGAGGACATTTTCCCTGAACATATTTTCATACAAATAAAATGAATTCCCTTATATTGGAGTCTTCATAAAATGTATCCAGTTACAGGAGTCCTATTCAATTATTTTGAATAGCTAATTATATATGTCTAAATATAAATTATAGCTTTCCCCACTTTTTTTCTTAGAGATACAAGAGTTCACCTTGTATTTGAATATATACAAAATATTTCCTGTTACGGGAGGCCTATCCAATTATTCTGTAAAGCTCATTGTGAGAAAACACGATGTTTGGATTCAGCCTCAATCAGTGCAAGTTTAAAATGCTTATAGGGGTCAACTGATGGTGTTGGTAAAAAAAAGCAGGCAAAAATATTTTACGTAGATTTGTAATGATTCCTGGAGGTATGAATTCTAAATTTTAACAGTTGGGTAACGTTGCAAATATTCCATTTAAAGAACAACTTAAAAAACAGTAGAGTAAGTGATTATATTGGAAACATAAAAATATAGATTCACATATGAAATAAATCAATGCTGGGGTAAAGATGGCTAAATGAACATATTCATTTGTATTTTGAACTCCCACTAAAACATGATAAAGACTTTTTTTCCAGAACATAAAATTATAGGGACCAAGAATAAGGGAAGAGACAGCAGCACCAAAACTTGGAAGTCGGGGCCAGGTGTGGTGGCTCATGCCTGTAATCCAGGCACTCTGGGAGGCTGAGGCAGGATTGCTTGAGCTCAGGAGTTCGAGACCAGCCTGGGCAACATAGTGAGACCCTTGTCTCTACAAAAGATAAAAATAAAAATAAATTAGCCAGGCATAGTGGCTCATATCTGTAGTCCCAGACACTCAGGAGGCTGAGGCAGGAGGATTGCTTGAGTTTGAGAGTTCAAGGTTGAAGTGAGTGTGATCTGAGCCACTGCACTTCAGCCCATGTGACAGAGCAAGACCCTGTCTTTAAAAAAGGAAAAAAAAAAAAAGGAAATTGGAAAGGACATAAATGAAAGATAACTGATGTAGAATACGGAAAAAGTGCTGGGACTGAAAATGGTGGGAGAAAAGCTGAGAAGCCATTGATTACAACACAAGTCTTGGGAGCTGGTAGTGCTGGGTAACTGGAAGTAAAACTGAAAGTAGAGTAAAAAACAAACAGATCCGGCCGGGTGCGCGGCTCACGCCTGTAATCCCAGCACTTTGGGAGGCCGAGGTGGGCGGATCACGAGGTCAAGAGATCGAGACCATCCTGGCCAACATGGTGAAACCGCATCTCTACCAAAAATACAAAAAAAAGCCAGGCATGGTGGCACGTGCCTGTGGTCCCAGCTACTCGGGAGGCTGAGGCAGAAGAATCGCTTGAACCCAGGAGGCAGAGGTTGCAGTGAGCCGAGATTGTGCCACTGCACTCCAGCCTGGCAACAAAGCAAGACTCCGTCTCAAAAAAAAAAAAAAAAAAAAAAAAAAAAAAAAAAAAAAAATTTTTTGTTTTTCCAATTAAATTTTAGGTAAAA
>CAUYLG010030736.1:0-41666 GCA_963573385.1 Cacajao melanocephalus
TGGAGGGATAAGAGTAGTTAAGATGGTAGGGTGGGGTGAGGAGTATTCACATTATCATAATAACAGTTAAGATGGCAGGGTGGGGTGAGGGGAAGCTTATGTCCCAGGGAAGCTTGCTGGGCAGTCAGGGATAATGGTGGACACAGGCGGGGATTGCGGGGGTGAACAGCCAAGGCAGGCAGGACTTTAGACTTTCTGGATCTGGGCTTGCTCATGGAGGCCTGACAAGACCCAAACTACTGAGTATTACTAAGTATCCTTCTAGTAGCAGAGCTGGTCTGTCTCTAGGCCCCTCTTCCTCAGCTGTGCTTACCTGCATCTTAACGCTTAAACTCTGTTTAATGTCACAGGGCAGGCTCAGAGAACAGCTGCCAGACATGGGTGTTTTTTGCCTTTGGCCCTGCAGAGGATTTCTGTAAGAAAAGCAACATGACAGAGAAAGCCCCAAAGACACATAGAAAATGAGTGCTTGGAGTCTAAATTATGAGAATAGAATGATTAAATCAGTGGTTCTCAGTTCAGACTGCACGTTAGAATCACCTAGTGGGCTTTTAAAAAATACGGATGCCAGGGCTTCACCCCAGACTAATTAAATCAGGATCTCTAAGTTATGAATAGCACCAATGTGTGGGGGCCAAGGACTTTTCAGAGCTCCCCAGGTAGTTCAAATATGCAGCTATGGTTGACAACCATTGCCTTAGAGCTGGAGGGGGCTCACTTATCTTGTTCCTCCAGGTTTTCCTAAGCATCGACCTTCTCAAAAGTAGATCTGACAGTGTGTACCCAGTGCCTGGACCTAGATATTTTTTTACTTAAGCTTTAATTCAAACCATTATGTGCTGCTAGTCACTGTGGTGTGGGAGGAGCAGTGCACAAGGTGATGAGGAAGCCAGCCTGCCTCAAGGAGTTTAACATTTCCTAGAAAAGCAGTATCTGAATACTTAGATTATTCTGTAATTGACTTGCACAGACGTTCTGCTGCCACAGTAGGTATTACTGAATAATGTGGCTGCTCCAAGTTTTTTTGTTATGTTCCATGTAGTTGTGTGTCGGTGCCAAGGCACTCAGTTTTCTAAAGGTTCTCTGAAAAATCACTGATGTGAGGCAGATTAATAGGCAAAAAGGCATAGAATTTATTTAATGTGTGTACATGTGAGCCCTCAGAATGAAGACCCAAACCCCAAATGAGGAATAGAAACATTTATCCCCTTCTCAGGTTACAGAAAGAATAGAGGCTCAGAGCATGGCCCAAAACAGGTTTTAGTGACAAGACAAGTAATGGGTGGGAAGAAGGAGGAGGCTTGGCTAGCAAAGGTGGTCTTGTTATACAGATGAAGCCTCAGGAGTAGCTGCCCTCAGAGAGAATAGATGATAGATGTTTCTTTTCAGACCTTTAAAGGCTGCAGACTCTAAGTCTCTCCTAGATCCAAGAAATGCCTGGATACATTTATGGAGATTCTCTGTAGATGTAAATTACCCCAACAAAAGATGGCTTTCCAGAGGTACTTATGTCTGCTGGCCCTGCAGCAGCCATTTCAAAATATGTCAAATTAAAATATTTTTATTTCCTTTCTTAGGAAGCCATCAGAACAAGAAGTGACAGGATCAAACAGCAAAGAATTGCTCTGGCTGCTGTCTTAAAGAATGTAGGGGAACAAGGGTGAAAATGGAGGCTGTTGCAGCAATCTAGATGAAAGGTGACAGTGGCTTGGACCAGGGTGGCAGGGGCATCTTAGAGAGTAGAGCCAGCAGGATTAGGTTTCCATGGTCTGAGAAAGGAACCAAGGATGACTCCAGGTTACCCTTGTTTCTGCTAAAGTTTACCTTAGTCTGTGTTAGTTAATAAGGTGATTTATAATTTTATATTTTCTTCTTGTGCACTTACAACATAATTTAGTATATTCTGAAAACTTTTCTATAGTTAGATTATTTTTGCTTTCTTTTTAGATGCAGAGTTATGTCTTCACCTGTTTACATGTATTGAGATTTTGCATTTGATTTCAGTGATAAAGATTTTAGATAAAGCTCTAATTCAAAAATAACCTGAATTCTTTGAAGCTTAAATTATTTAAAGTTCAACAAGCAGATTATTTAGGTCATTTTACTTACTTTAGTGCTTTACATTAAAATTTTCCTGTTTAATGAACATTAACTAATTAGTAAAATTTACTAATCAAATTGTCAGACTATGTTAAATGGCTTGTCAAAATGTTTGTTTAGCAGTTATTCCTGTCTTCTTAATATCGTGGATCTCTCTAACCCTCTACTTCAGTTTTTTTCTGGGTAATTGTGTTAAGTGGTACTATTTAGCAATTATTTTAAAAATTCTTTATTATGAAAATAAGTCAGTGTGGAAAATTAGTAAAGCATAATAAGTTTAAAGAAGCAAAAAATAACCATAAAAAAATCGACCATAATTTTACCATTCTTAGGTAGCCCCCTTTTTTAACTTTTTAGAGCAGTTTTAGGTTCACAGCAAAATTGAGTAGCAGGCACAGTGATTTCTCGTATGCCTCCTGTCCCTGCACATGCACAGCCTTCCCCATGATCACCGTCCCCTACCAGAATGGCACATTGTAACCATTGATGAGCCTATATTGACACACCAGTATCACCTGAAGTCCACACTTTACATTAGAATTCACTCTTGGTATTGTACATTCTCTGGGTTTGGGTAAATTTATAAGATGTGTTCACCATTATGGTATCCTACAGAATCGTTTTACTGCCCTTAAAATCTTCTGTCCTCTGCCTAGTTATCTCTTTCTTCCCTCTAACCCCTGGCAACCACTAATCTTTTAACTGTCTCTGTAGTTTTGCCTTTTCCAGAATGTCATATCATTGGGATCATACAGAGTATAGAGTTCAAAGACTGATATCTTTCTCTTAGTAATATTTATTGTTTCCTCTGTGTGTTTTCATAGCTCATTTGTTTGATAACTCATTTGTTTTCAGTGCTGAGTAATATTCCATTGTGTGGCTATACCAAAATTTGTGTATTCACCTAATGAAGAATATCTTGGTTGCTTCCAAGTTTTGGCAGTTATGAATAAAGCTGCCATAAACATCTGTTTGCAGGTTTTTGTATGTGGAAATAAGTTTTCAGTTTCTTTGGGTAAATATCAAGGAGTGTGGATCATATGGTTATGGTCATGTTTCATGTTGTAAGAAACCATCAGGCTGTCCTGAGAAATGACCGTAACATTTTACATCCCCACCAGCAACGAGTGAGAGTTTCCATTGCTCCACATCCTCCTTTGCATTTGGTGTTGTCTGTGTTCTGGATTTTGGCCATTCTAGTGGTACGTAGTGGTATGTTGTTGTTCATGAAGTGCCTGTTAAGGTCTTTGGCCCATTTCTTAATTTGGTTGTTTGAAGCAACCACCTTTAATGGTGTTATTTCCTTCCTATCTTTTTATTTTTATGCTTTTTTTGTGTGAGTGGTTGAGATTTGGGTAAATATTTCATCTTTTTTTCTGTTTAACATCACAATGAAATCTTTTTCTGTTTTATTAAAAGGCATTATGTCATTGTGACAGCTATGTGATTATAATGAGATTTGACATTCACCTATTCTTAGAAATTGTGGTTCTTTCTACCTTTGCAAAATTATAAATATTATTGCCATTAAAATGATTGTACCTGAAAACCTCCCCTGTGTTTTGTGTTATTTTTTTTACAGCATATCCTAGAAGCTAAGTGACAGGTTTGGAGAGCAAACATTTTTGAGGGTCTTTAAACATATTGTGATATTACTTTCCAGTGGTTATATTAATAAAAATACTAGGCTGGATGCAGCGTCTCATGCCTGTAATCTATGCACTTTGGGAGGCCGAAGCCGGCGGATCACCTGAGGTTGGGAGTTTGAGACCAGCCTGACCAACATGGAGAAAATCTCATCTCTACTAAAAATACAAAATTAGCTGGCATCGTTACAGACTCCTGTAATCCAAGCTACTTGGGAGGCTGAGGGAGGAGAATCGCTTGAATCTGGGAGGTGGAGGTTGCAGTGAGCTGAGATTGCGCCATTGCACTGTATTCTGGGTAACAAGAGCGAAACTCTGTCTCAAAAGAAAAAAAAAAAGTACTAGCAGCTAACAGTTATTGAGCTCTTTGTTTGTGCCATGCACTAGACAGTCTTTCAGATGTTTTACGTTTCTCCCAGCACCGCTGTGTGTGGACTTAGGACGTTTCTTGTTTTATGAGTGGAGAAACTGAAGCCTAGAAATACGGTAAAAGTGGCCATTAAGAGACACTAATAATGACAAAGATTTGAATAAAGAGATATGCTACCTGTAGGAAGACTTTTTAAAATTTCACTTATTCCCAAATTGATTTACATTGTTAACACAGTTCCAAACAAAATCCCTTAATTAAGGTAAAATATAGATGTTCATATTTATCAACTTTTTGGATGACGTTTCTAAATTTCAGTGCAATAGAAGAAATCATATAAGATACAAAGAAGAACTAAGACTCATGTGGCCAACAGATGAAGGACTGGCAAACAATATAAAGAAAATATTCATATTTAAGTTGTTTTTAAAACTGTACATTTTTATTCTATACAGTTTGTAATGTTTTCAAAATTTCAATTTTTATTTTAGATTAAAGGTATACAGGTGCAAGTTTGTTATGTGGGTATATTGTGTGATGCTGAAGTTTGGGTACAGATGATTCCATCACCCAGGTAGTGAGCAGGTGTTATACTTTTTCAGCCTACTCCCACTGACCCTTAGTAGTCCCCAGTGTCTGTTGTTCCCATCTTTATATCCATGCATACTCAGTATTTAGCTCTCATTTATAAGTAAGTAGATGTGGTGTTTGTTTTTCTGTTCCTGTGTTAATTTGCCTACAATAGTGGCCTCTAGTTGCAACCACGTTGCTGCAGATGCCAAGATTTCATTCTCATTTACGGCTGTGTAGTATTCCATGGTGTGTACTTACCACATTTTCTTTATTCAGTCCACCATTGATAGGCACCTAGGTTGATTCCATGTCTTTACTGGTATGATGGAAAATTATCATATTTTGGAAGTAAGGAAAGAACAGAGGGACAAGACAGGTTATCAGTGTTTCAGAACAAATGTCTTTAGACTTACTGTCTCATGGAGTTTGTATGTTTTTAGTCTAAATCTCCAGTCTGATTTTTGTGTATAGGAGCTTTACAAGGGACATTTCTGCATTTTAGAAGTAGAATATGTTGTACAGTCTCCTGTTACTTCTTGGGTGTGTCTTTATGTGTGAATTTGTGTTTTCTGTTGTTGAAACAAGGAAAAATATATACCTAAAACACCCAAACATATTGGTAGTTAATTTACGTATCAGTTAGATTAAATATTATTGCTTTTGATAGAAAATCCATGTGGCTTAAGCAAGGGAAAGGTTTGTTTCTCTCTTAAATTTAGAGAGGTAGATAGTCCAGGGTTGGTGAGGCAGTTCCATAGCCATTAGGACTTAGGCTTCTTTGTCAGTCACTGCTCTGCCATTCATGTAGTGTGTCTCCTCACAGTCCTGGGTGGATGCTCTAGTCTGACTGCAGTGCCTTTCAGCATGCAAGAAGGAGGGGAGTAGTAGATGTAAATGGGTGGGGGTGAGAGCATATGCTTAGCGTTTTTGAAGGAGTTTTCTGGATGCTGCGAAGTAGTAGTACTTACACCCCATCTCCTTAGCCGGAACTGTAGGTCCATAGAACAAGGCACATTGTTTTATGGCCAGCTAAAAATCAGAATTTGTATTACTAAAGAAAAACAAGAGAATGGATATTGGGCTAGTAGAGTAGCAATCTTGGCCCCATCATACACACACATGCGCGCACACACACACACACACACGTTTATTTTAAATGTGATAAGAGCAAAGGAAACATTTCTGGCACAAATCAGAACAATAATTCCTTAGGCCCTTTTCTCCACTGAATGTAAAGTTTTCATAATGAGGCATTATCAGGCTTGGAAGGTACCTTTGACACTATAGTTCCCTTGACATCATCCAGGATATTTTGTGGGTGGAAGGGGCGGGTGAGAGAAGCAGGGAGGCTGGGCTTGGTGGGGTGGAGACCAGACCTGGAGGTGCAGTGAATTCTTACTCTGCTGTTTTGAGCAACCTTCTGAAGATGAGTGGGGCTGTGCAGCTGAGTACTGACTCTGAGTTGTGATCATCCTGAGAGAGCATCTCTAGGAGGAAAGAGTCCTGTATTTTAGGAAAAGAGGAAAATTCATTCTTCTTTTGTTGTGTCTGTATTAAATTCAGAAAGAGAAGTAATGCTGGCCAGCAAGACTTGGGAGGGCACAGATTACATCTTTCTGAATTGCTGAGCACAGGTCCATGTGATAGGTGCTTAGTAATTACTTTAATGACAGTGATATGATGGTGCTAAAACTGTCATAATTTCAACCTCTGTAACTTCATGAATGATTTTATTTAAAAACACATACTGTGCTCTTTAATTTATGCTTACATTATATTTGTGATCAAATCAAGTGCCCTCTATAATCTAGAATATACTCTCAAAATAGTAGACTTTCCTTATTCTCCAAAATTTAAAACTGGAAGAACAAGTAACTTTCTCGTTTTAGTATTTGGAAGTCATTTCAGAATCATGTAAGGAGGTTAGCCAAAGAGAAATGCTGATGTAAATTTTGCTTTGTACATTGTGTTCTGTTTTTTAACTCACTTGATTTTACTGCTGAAATTACGCATGCATTATTTAAAAATCCCAGTGGTACAGTCTTAAAGACATAAATCACTTTATTTTGATCAGTTTTTGAAGATTGAAACAAAACTAATGAAAAATATTCTTCAGTATGTGGAGGAGACTTAGCTGAAATTTTTCATTTTTGACCTCTGAAAATGTTCATGTAGTATAATTAGGGCTTTCTGCACATGTCATTTCATTACTACTTGTTGTTCTATACTTATAATTCATCAGATGAGAGCTAAAGTGTTAAATCTTCAATGCATGAAGTTGAAAATGTAAGAAAATTGTAAAACTCACCTTTGTTCCTATTCTTTAATTTAGAAGAGATTTTCTTTTTAGTATACTAAAAAATATACATTTGCATATATCTATATAAATACATATAAAGGTGATGGATATATACATACACATACATTTACACACTAATATATATAAGTTATATATTATACATTATTATTATGTACATAGTATGTATACTATACATTTGTAGTATACATATATACTATGTTTACTTATACATGCACCTATAAATCATAGGATACACAGACCCCAGGAATGGCAGATACCTATGTCATACCATCCTGCTGGGTGATGCTTTTCATATTCTTTTAACCAAAAACTAACTTTTATAACGTGAATTTATTTGTCACAGGCTAATTATTGAAAGTATAGGTAATTTTTAAGTGTTTTATTTAAAGAGCTTTTTTTTAACTGAGAATATATTTTAAAAACTAATTTTCAAATCTTTTATGAAAGTATTCTCCTGATTACTAAATGAAGTATTTTTAGAGCTTCCATGACTTCTTAAGGAATTCATTTTCTAGTGTGCTAGCAATATTTTCACAAAGTATTTTAAGCATACATTAATTAGGTTGTAATAGTCTTTTGGATGAATTATGTGTTTGTATAAATGATAATTTGGAAAAGTTCATGGAAGTCTAGTGTGAAGAACTCTATTGTTTGACAACAGTTTGAAAGATACTGAGTATTAGACATTTTTACTTTAAAAGAGATGGAGACAAAATCATTCAAAGGAAAGCACTCACTTAAGAATTCATTAACTATAATAGACTTTATCATGAGGTGATGAGTGTGTGTGCCTTTCATTGTGTTATCTCAGATATCTCAGAGGATTAGGGTTATAAGCAAACATTACTGATTTTTTCTGTGTACCCTGCTTTTTTTTTGAGACAGAGCCTCACTCCGTCGCCAAGCTGCAATGCAGTGGCACGATCTGGGCTCACTGCAACTTCCGTTTTCTGGTTTTAAGCAATTCTCCTGCCTTAGCCTTTCAAGTAGCTGGGACTACAGGCATGCACAACCACGTCCGGCTAATTTTTTTTTTTTTTTGTATTTTTAGTAGAAACGGGGTTTCACCATGTTGGCCAGGATGATCTTGATCTCTTGACCTCGTGATCTGCCCACCTTGGTCTCCCAAAGTGTTGGGATTACAGGCATGAGCCACTGTGCCCGGCCACCCTGTGTTTTATACATCATTCATAAATGTATGAAAATCATTACTGAACCTAGTTACGTTTTTAGTCTGAGGAATTTCTTAAGCTTTCTGAAAAAAATAGCAGCATGTGCTGTGATAGGAAACTGTAATTAGGTGTATAGGAGTGCCCAGTAATTCACACATGTTCATCATCGTGTAACAATTTCAGTTATTCCCAATTTATGCTTCAGTTTTGTAGAGCAGCAATGTTTAATCTATTTTCATGTGGAATTCATATCCTCTTCATTATTTTAGCTGATTTTTGTCTAGTGTACTTCGTTTCCTCTTGAATTATATCTTTGTAAATTCCATAGAGTATTAGAGATAGAGATGCATCACGGTTCTACAGAAGAAGAAATCAAGTAGTGTTTTGTGTTTCTACTCCTCTTCCTGGTGATACTCAACACTTTTGCTGCTTTCTCCAGGAATGCATTGGCCTGTTTCATTAGGAAATAGCCCACAACAACTTAGGGAACCAGGCACATGTCACTTTTCATGATTCTCAGCTCAGAGTCTGTCACCCCTAGAGTAGGTGGAGGTATTATTTTGGATGTGTTACCTGCAAGTTGTCCAAGTTGATGCCCACCATTGTTCTGATAAGGCTTTCAGCTGTTGTGTGTTGTGTAATCTATTTGCCTTGAATTCTGTTGCCACCAGTGCTTCCTTTTTCCAACACATGTAAAGAATTGCCTGTGCATTTCTTCTCCTAGGTCATTATTACATAAGACCATTTTAATACTTGACACTACAGTTAAAATTGGTCTTTCTGGAAAACAAATTCCTTTTTATTGTGGCCTCTTTGGCCCATTCTCAGTGACTCAGTATTTTTTCTCAGTCTAATGGTAGTGCATTTGGTATTTTTTGTGTTTGTTTTTGTGACTTCTCTGTCTGGTGGAGAAGCTTACCAGAAGTTAGTTTTAGGCCCTTATTTTGTCAAATTATTATTTTTCAAAGTGTTTTAGTAAGATATTTATAGTTTTTTGTTTGTTTGCTTTGCCTAGAAGATAGGATGAGCTTACATAGCATACCCAATTTCAGTATGAGGCAGGAAAATACATTTGTTAGGGGTGAATAATTTATTTTGTACTATTCTTTCTGGAGATAAAATTAGTAATACATATTAACAGTTTTTAAGTGTGAGCCTCTTCACTTCAGGACACTGATCTGGGAAATGATTTTATGAATAAGATCTCAAAAACACAGGCAACAAAAGTAAAAATAAACAGATGAGATTATTTCAAACTTGAAAGCTTCTGCACAGCAAAGGAAATAATCAATAGAATGAAAAGACAATCTACAGAATGGGAGAAAATATTTGCAAACTATTCATCTCAAAGAGAACTAATATCCAGAATATACTAGGAACTTAAACATTTCAACAGCAAAAAAAAAAAAAAAAAAAAAAATCCAATTAAAAAATGGGCAAATGATCTACTGAACACACATTTCTTAAAAGAATACATATACATGACCAACAAATATATGAAAAGTATGTTCAACGTCACTAATCAGCAGGGAAATGTGAATCAAAATAAGATACCATCTCATCCCCAATAGGATGGTTATTATTAAAAAGACAAAAATTTACATGTTGGCAATGATACAGAGAAAAGATAACTCTAACACGCTATGTGGAAATGTAAAGTAGTATGGTCACTGTGGAGAGCAGAATGGAAGTTCCAGCAGCAATCCCACTACTGGGCATTTATCTAGAAGAAGGGAAATCAGTTTATCAAAGAGATATCTGCACTCCTGTGTTTTTTGTAGTACTATTCACAATATACAAGACATGGAATTAACCTATGTGTAACAACAGATGAATGGATAAAGAAAATGCGCTATATATGCAGAATGGAATACGTTATTCAGTCTTAAAAAAAGAATGAAGTTCTGTCATTTGAGACAACAACAATGGGAACTGGAGGACATTATGTTTCTTGAAATAAGCCAGGAACAGAAATTAAACACCACCTATGTTCTCATATGCAGAAGCTAAAAAAAAGTTGATTTCATAGAAGTCAAAAGTAGAACAGAGAATAGGAGAGTTGAAGGAAGATTGGAGGATAGGGAGAGATTTGTTAAAGGATACAAAACACCATCTAAATAGGAAGAATAAGTAAGTTCAGGTGTTCCATGGCATTGTAGGATGGCTATCATTAACCATGATTATAGTTTAAATATCTAGGAGGATATTGACTGTTCCCAACACAAAGAAGTGATAAATGTTTGAAATGATGAATTATGCTAATTACTCATTACTATACATTGTATCAAAACATTACTGTGTATCCCACAAGTATGTATGATTACTATATATCAAATAAAAAAAAAGTGTGAGCCTTGCTACCCAATAATTACACTTTTGGTGATTTGTTGTATGAATTAAGAGTAATAACAATAATAGTTAACATTTCTATATTGCTTGCTATGTTTTGGGCACTATTTAAAGCATTTGACCTATATTAATTTACCTAACTTATTGCAATCCTGTGAGGTAGGTACTGTTACACCAATTTTATAGATAAAGAAATTGAGGCACAGAAGATTAAGTAATTTGTCCAGTTTTATTCTGCCTCTGTTACATCCAGAGATATGCATACAAATCTATGTAGATGATTAGAAATTCTAAATTCATGTATATTTCCACAGTAGAGGTTATCATTAAATAAGAGGAGACTCATATAATAGAATTCTATGAGGAGATTAAAAAAAAAAAAGACAAATCTAGCCTTCTGTAATGCTAAAGTTGTAAAAAGTATGATTCTATTTTGGTAAAATAGATGTCAATATACATGTATTAAATACAAGTATTGTGTATATAAACTAGAGACCCATGCAACAGAATATTAATAGTAGTGGTTAACTCTGGATATTGGGATTAGGGGTGATTTTATTTGTGCATGTGTTTTTCTATTTTCCAGTGCTTTCTCAGCACATTCTGCATTTGAGAAAGAAAGGTTATTTAAAATTGTTTTAATTATATTCAAGTTATTGCATTTAATTCTATTTTTGTCATTGTGTCAGGCAAGTAAAAATGCTAGATATCAAGTTACCAGAATCTTCTCTGGAGCCCTTTCTCTGGGGGTTACATGTATATCCTGCCTGTCTTTTGACCCAGTGATTTGTAAGTGGCATGGTTTAAGGATTTGGACCAAAAAGTTCATAGTTTCACTCGGCGTTCTTCTAGAGCTCCTCGATAAACTCCATCTGGTTTCATTGATTTATCTATATTCAGTTGGTCAACTTAGGTAAGAACATCCTGTGCAGTTCTCTGTTTGCTCTATTGAGTCCTCGTATGGTTATCTTGTTAGTATAGTGCTAATGATAACAGGCTGTGTGTAAAATCTCTCTGTACACAGCTGTCGAACTTTACTGTGTTTAGTGGTGTAGACTATACCCAGAATCCTGTTAAAGAAAATCTATGAGATCATAAAAGGATGTTTGGAAGTTTTAATATAAATCTCTTACTTATATCAAAAGCAATTGAAGCAAATAGTCTTAAAATATACTAGAGTTCGAATATATCTGACCTGCTTCCTTTACAGTTCAGTTTTGCTATGGCTATCTCTCCAATCTTCTCCTTAGTAAAAACAGAAACATTAAGTCTGCTCTTTTACTTTAATCCCTGTTCAAGAGGGTATGTCGATACTTTAACCCGTTTACCAGCATTTAAAGAACCAGCTGCTATTTGCATTGCGTGTCTGAAATTGCATTTTGTCCTGTCTACCTTTTTGTTAGACCTTGCACAGCCGTATTTGTGAGTGGATTAGTTTCCTGTTGTTGCCAGAATAAATTACAACAAATAGATCAGTTTAAAACAACATACATTTATCATTTCCCACTTTTGTAGGTTGGAAGTTTAGGTAAGGTATGGCTCCACTTAGCCTCTGCTTAGGCTAACAAAGCCAAAATAAAGGTGCTGGCAGGGCTGTCTCTGTTGCTTTCTGGAAGCTCTGAGGATGAATCTCCTTCCAAACTTACTTGAATTGTCTGAGTTCAGTTTCTTTGATTGTCAGATGGAAGCCTTTATTTTCTCCTGGCTCTTGGCCAGAGGCTGGTCTTTGCCCCTGGAGGCTGCTCACATCCTCAGATCCCTTCCCGTTTTCCATGTGACCCTCTCCAGCAACAGCAGCTTGAGTGCCATTCAAGGGACTCTCTTACTTCCCTTCTGCTACATCTTTCTGCTTTAAGAGATCATGTGATTAGACTGGGGCTGTCCAAGTAATCCAAAGTAAGCTCCCTATTACATTTGCAAAGTCCCTATTGCTTTGTAAAGTAACAAATTCATGGGTTCCAGGGATCCAGAACATGGATATATTTTGGGGGCCACTCTGCCTACCACAGTGAGCCTGTTTGTTCTCATACATACAAGCATACTCTATGTGTTTAGCATTACAGTGGCTACCCAGACCATAAGCATCATAGTCCTGACACATGCTTATGGTCTGGGTATCCACTGTAAAAAACTAACTGGGAACTTGTGATAAGCACATATGTTGGTATTTTAGGAGTTTCAAGGAAAGCACAATTAGTGAAGATGGAAAATAGAGAAGGCCTTATAGAGGAGGAAGGAAGCACATGAGTTTTGCCCTTGAAGAGTACTATGGATTCTATAGTCTAAGGATTGAGGAGTTACAGAAGTGGGGGAAGAACTTGATCAATTTGAACAAATATGATGTGGGATTGGGCATGAGGTGTTTAATGTGACAGCAGAGTGACTATATGGATTAGGAAGTAGTAAGAAATAATATAAATAGTTGTACAAGGTTTGGAGAGGCATGCAGTGGAATTTCAATCTGATTTCCTAAAAAGAGATTTTATTTCACTAAGATTTGAGCAAGATAGTAATATAGGAAATAAGTGTTTCATAAAGATGAGTCTGGGAGTGATCTGCAGGGTGGAGAGAAGGTGGAGTTAACCAGGTGAGCGTGGGGTACAGGGTTTGGGCCACCACCATCAAGCACCTTCTTATTTAGATAAACTTAAATTTTGACTTCATAGGATTGTTACCATTTCAAAGCATAGGTTTTAAGTGGCTACTTCCTTAACTCCTTCATTAACAGTACTATCTTTGGGTTTTATTGTTTACAATAACCTTTTTTCGAGGCCCTGATGTTAATAAGAACGATACATCTTTCTCCCTGTTAGACTTTCAGTGCTTCACATATTTTTCGGATAGTAGTCTTCAGAACTCATTCAGGATAGAAAGAACTACTTTTTCTGTATGAATACGAAGAGCTAAAATTCATAAATCTGAAGTGATTGTATTAGGATCAACCAGCATGTCAGTGTCTCTAGTAGAAGCAAAATTCCCGTCGTTGAGCCAATGCCCAACCCTTGTGGCTACTCTTAGAGACAATTTCAGATAATCTTCAGACACACAGCTTAAAATGATTTATGTAGGTGGCATAAAATAAATACTTGGGAGCTCCTTGGATGTGGGGTGTTTGTCTTGATTATCTTGGGTGTTTGTCTTGATTATCTTAGTATTTAATAATTAGCTTATTATGGGTCCTGGCTCATAGAAGGAACCCTGAGATGTTTATTAAATCAGTGACTGTTGATTGGGACCACCTGGGCTGACCTCTGAAAGGCTTCTTACTACTTATACTCTTCAGAACTGCCAGAGGCTGGGAGGACAGTTGACAAACCTGGGGAGGTGCTATCCTAAATCGGCAGAGATGCTATCCTAAATCACTGACAGATTCCAGCTTTAAGGTTCATGGAACCTTTTGGAAAATATGATCTTGTTTTAAAATTGTTTCCATGTTGATCCATTTTCCTGGGGGGTGAGATTTTCAAGTATTCACGTCAATGAGTATGGACATCCTTTGTCTACGGAGATCTGATTAGTTTGTTAAATTCAAAGTAGCATTTTAGACCTGATTTCAGTAAAGGTTAGGGGCACTCTTTGGCTCTTAAATTTTATTTCAAATTGAGAGTTCCCTACGGGTTAGTTTGACTTATTTAATTAAAGTGTACAGGACTTGGATAATAGTTTTATAAAAACCCTCTTCAAGGCAAATTTGTAATTTAATACAAAATGGTAAATTGGTAAACCTTTAACATTTGTATCATGAAACAGGTGATGTAGCTCAAGATTAAATAAATGGAAAAAATTAGGTATCACCTTTGAATTGGAAATGGCAATATTTGTATATTTCTGACAAAGCTTGAAGGAACAAAATCTCTTGAAAAACACTATATGCAATTGATCTGAATGATGTCATGTTAAAGAGCCACTGCAAAAGCATTTGCAAATCGTAAATTAAAGAGCTTATTTTATTCTCAGTTAACAGTTACAGATGTTTTCTATGTGCAGGGAAGTGTGCTAGGGACTGCATCCTAGAGCTGCAGTCTGTGCTGGCATAGGGCTTCTAACCTAGTGGGGGTGACAGACAGACAAAGGATGTAGTTTCCAAAGTAGTCTACCACAGGTCTGGTGAGAGCACGCAGGCATCCTTAACACAGGGTAGGTTACCACTGAGTGCTAGACACTGAGTGCTAGATTAGTAGATGAAAGTGACTGTTCTAACCCTCTCTGCCTGATGAATGGCTGCTAATCTTTTAACGTTAACTAAAGCATCTAAGACTCCTGTGGAGAGTCTTTTTCGATCCCTTACAGCGTTTATCCTCTAAGGCACAATATGCACTGCTTTCCGAGCATTCATGATACCTCAATGGGCATAGTGTACCAGAATGAGTGCAGGATGGGGAAGTCTGGGACTCCCAGTCTCCCAGAGCAGAAGAAAAACTTGTAACTGTAAGAAATCAGAATTATTAATAATAGCAAATATTAAGGTTAATTATTTTAATATTCTAGCCAATTTAGTCTCTTTGTTCTAATTTTATCTTCATCAAGCAGTCTTATGGTTGTACATTTGGTTTTCTACCGTCTTATGTGGCAAAAATATTACTGCGTTTGTGGGTATATCCCCTGCTGTCAGCTGGAGACTTGATATCTGTACAGTCTCCTTTGAGTCTCGGTCCTTGATCCTGACCTGTGATTCCATCTCAGGAATTAGAAGCCTGCTGTGCCTGGCCTGAGTCGGCACATGAGCTTCATTGACAACATTGGTTCATTCAACAAATATGGCCTGAGAAGATGGCATTTAAGCAAAGACCTGCATTAAGGGAGGGAGTTAACTAAGTGGATATGTGGGGCAAGAATGTCCCAGAATAAAGAAACAGCAAAATGAATTGCTTGAGATGTGAGAGGGGAGGTCAGGGGCACCAGTTTGTATAGGGCTTTCTAAAGCGTTATTTGGAGTGAGATGACAAGCCATAGAGGATGTTGAGTCAAGGTAGAAATAACAAAATCCTACTTAGGTTTTTAACAAAATTACTGTAATTGCCGTGTTGAGAACAGTGTGAAGGTGGTAAGGATGGAAGTGGGGAGATCAATTAGGAGGCTATTTAAATGACCCAAACAAAAGATAATAAGATAATTGGATCAGGTGGTAGCAGTAGAGATGGCAGGAAGTATAGGATTTGGGAATATATTTTAAAGGCTGTGCCAATAGGCTTTATTGACAGATGGGATTTGGAGTGTGTGTGCATGTGCACATACATGTGTGTACCTGTGCCTGTAAATAAAGGAGAGAAAGAATGGAGAAAGGATAACTCTAATGTTTTTAGCTGAGAAGTTGTGTTTTCATACATTGAGATGGGGAAACTGAGAGTAGCATGTTTGTGGGACAATGTGAGGAGCTTAGCTTTAGACATGTTCACTTTCAGAGATCTGTTAGGTAGCCAGAAGGAGCTGGTGCACAGGAATTTAGATGTACAAATCAGAGATACACTCTGTAGAGGTCCAGATTAGAGATAAAATGGGAGGGTCATCAATCTAGCAAAAGGTTTAAAACTCAGACGCAGTGACTCACACCTGTAATCCCAGCATTTTGGAAGGGATCAGAGTGGAAGAGGAAGGATCACTTGAGGATAGGAGTTCGAGACCAGCATGGACAATGTACCAAAACCTCATCTCTACCCCCACCCCTGAACCTGGACAAAAAAGGCCCAGCATGGTTGCAGACACCAGGAGGCTGAGGTGGGAGAATCACTTATGCCCAAGAGTTTGAGGCTGCAGTGAGCTCTGATTGCACCACTGCACTCCAGCCTGGGTGACAGAGTCCCTGTCTTAAACAAAAAACATCCAGTGGAATCGATGCAATCACTAAAGGAACATATGTAGATAGAAAAAAGAAGAGGTCTTTTGACTGAAAACTGGGCCTCTCCAACCTGTAGAGGTCTGGGTGATAAAGAGGAAGAAGCAAAAGAGCCTGCACTGGGTGGAACAGCCAGAGCTGTGGGGAAACCAGGAGAATGTGGTGTCCTGGAAGCTGTGGGAAGAAAGGTCCCTTGTGCCGAGCATGGCTTTCCCCTCTGCCAGAGGATGCCTGAGACCCACATGCTGAATTAAACCATGTGGGTGTTATTGGTGCCACTAAAGAACAGTTTTGATGAAAACCGGAGTAGATTCAGGAGGCAATGGAAAGAATGAAAAGGGGAGATTGCAAAGATAGACAATTCTTATGTGGGTTTTTTTCTTTTGTTTTTTGGTAAAGGAGGTAGAGAGAAAGTGACAGCTGGTGGAGGGAGAGAGGGGCTTTCAAGAGATTTAAAAAAATGTAATAGAGTATTTGTGGACAGAGGGGGAAAATCAGCGGAGACGAAAGTTAGCAATAAGAAGAGGGAGGGTGGAATTGCCGGAATTATGTTCTTGATCTAGTGTCCAGTGCATGCTTTGGCTTTAGATAGGAGCATGGCCAATTTATCTATAGCACAAGGAGAGAAGGCAGAACATCCGGTATGGAGGCAGGTAGGTGGGAAGATGAAGAGGTGAGTGCTTGGGCAGGGACTCTTCTGATTGTATTTATTTTCCCAGGAGCAAGGTCATCAGCAGAAAGTGAGGAAGAGGGAGGAGATGTGGGAGGCCTGCAGAAAGCAGTATGCAATGCGAGGGCAGTGGGAATGCAGATGGACCATGCCAGGCAGCAAGAAGTATCTGCTTGAGGCTGTGACTATGAATTCAGAGGAAGACCAATCAGTATAGTTGTGTATTTTTTTCCAGACACAGTCAGTTGCCTGGGAGCCAAAATAAAGATCCCACTGTAAGACAGTGGGATTGTAGTTGGCCTTCCATGTCTCAGGTTCCACATGCACAGATTCAACCAACTGTGGATCAGAATATTTGAAAGAAAACAATACAACAATAGAAATAATACAAATAAGAAAACATGACAACTATTACATAGCATTTACATTGTATTAGGTATTATAACTAATCTAGAGGTGATTGAAAGTATACAGGAGGATGCTCATCGGTTATTTGTAAATACTACACCGTTTTCTGTCAGGGACTTGAGCATCTAAGGATTTGGATGTTCTTGATGGGCCCTGGAACCAACGCCCATGGATCCTGAGGGATGACTGTATGTCTGGACATGATGATTGGCATCTCTCCATAGATTTAAGCCACCAGGAGTGGATCTGTGGAGCATCAGCTCATTTTCTGCCTGTTTTTCTGGCAGATGGAGATTGGGTAGTTTTCTCACTGGCACAGAGGGAAAACCCTCTTTGCCCCTGAGGTTGTTTTGACTCAGTGTCTCCCTTTTCTTGTGTCTGGGAGGTTGATGGTGTAGTACGCTTACTCTCCAAGTAGTCTGTGAGTGTGGTTGGTTGGTTAAGGTGACTGAACTGAACTCAGCCTCTTCCAGCACCGCCAACCTGGAAAGTGTTTTTGGTAGGTGCTGTGTGTACAATACCCTTCTGATTGCAAAGGCCTTTACTCTGGCTGCGTCACGATTAATTCCTGTCAGGTATTTTTTTCTCTTAGAGTCCCATTTCTAAGGAAGGGATGATTTTGGACAGGTGATATCAACTTCCAGGCCATATTTGGAATTGATTTTCCAAATGACTTCCCCCAAATGCCCTATTATTTCCTGTCTTCATTGTAAAAGCTTTCTTTTTCATGGAATTCTCTAACTTCTTGTTCTTTGAGAAATAAAAAAAAAGTATCAATTTTAATGTAATAATTTGTCTTATGTAATTAGTTACTTAAATATGATTCATGTTTTACTAAGGATTTAAAATTTGGTTGGGAATAGAATCTTTACTCCCAAATAATTCACACTGTGGCCTTTATAGGATATCTTTTTACTGTCCAGTTTTACTTAGTAGAATTTACCATGGATTTTTTATTAGGATACCATTTTACTTTAAAATGGCAATATTTTCCACATATTAGAGATAACTTTTAAAGTCAGTTCTTCCTCTACAGTTTATCATAACTTCCATTTAATCATTGTTTTCAGATTGGAATTGTATCAGCTCCCTTTCTATAACACACATTTTCCACATGTAAAGTAATGTGAATATATATATTATATGTGTGCATGTTATGTCTATGAATTTTTTTCATTGTCTGCAGATAGTAGTTTGGTGGAATTCTATTTTTAGTTATGTTTTTCTCCATCACTTTGGGAATGCTGGATGAAGTGGTTACTTTCATTTCTCTTTTTCTCCATCATGATTATTTCCTGCAGTCCCATTTACTTTTGTCAAGTTTTTCTTCATGCCATCAATCTGTCTTACTTGTGTATCAGTTCTGTTTCTTTGTTTTCACAGCTGTGAAGAGCCACGGATGACCTTTTATTTGGTGGTTTTTCAGTCCTGATGCATATACAAACCACTGGAGTATATATTTTTGAATTTTATATATATCTTCCAGGTTTAGCTTTATATTATGAAGACATTTGTCATGTGGGCAGCTCAGAAAGGCTTTTTCTTGAGACACTCTCTGCTTACCTTTTATAATGTTCAGACAGCAGGTTGTCAGTTAACGTGCTATAAATCTATCTTCAGTTTCAGTGTGCTATAATTGTATAAGTTCTATTATTAATGACACATTTCTGGTTTGGTCTGCTGTTGACAGTGTTAGTGGTCACTAGCCCTGCTATTTTGGCATTTATAGTGAGCACATATCTTCTGATAATTATATTTCTCTTTTATAAAATGTTTTATATACACATTTATTTTAATGTGTCAGTGTAGCAAATATTTCCCAAACGTCCACAACATCTGAGGCACTGTTGTAAGCAAATGGAAATGTTATGGTAAATAAGATGCCATATACAAATTACATTCTGGTGTGGGAGAGAGATAGTCAGCAAGTGATAAAGACACTTGATAGAGCTGCAGATAGTGTTAAGTACTGTGAGAACATGAGGCAGATTGTGAACATGGAGATAAAGGCATGTGCTGTGGTCATGGAAGGCCTTTCAAGGGAAGTGAATTTCAAGCAGATACCTGATTGATATGATGCCATAATGGGCAATTTAGAGAAGGGAGCAGCAAGTCAAGGGGCCCTGAGGCTGGAATGTCTCAGGGCTGGCAAGAAGGTCAGAGTGGCTTGATGATAGTTGGCTGTGGGGTGAGTGGTGGGAGATGAGGTGGGATGATAGTCAGCTGGGGGGTGAGTGGTGGGAGGTGAGGTGGGATGATAGTCAGCTAGGGGGTGAGTGGTAGGAGGTGAGGTGGGATGATAGTTGGCTGGGGAGTGAATGGTGGGAGGTGAGGTGGGAGATAGTTGGCTGTGGGGTGAGTGGTGGGAGGTGAGGTTGGATGATAGTCGGCTGGGGGGTGAGTGGTGGGAGATGAGGTGAGATGATAGTCGGCTGGAGGGTGAGTGGTAGGAGGTGAGGCTGGGTGTCAGAGGATGAATGAAGAAGGTGAGGCTGGAAAGGCAGCAGGGGTGATCCAGGAGCACAGGGCATGGGAAAGTATTTAGATTTTATTGGTTTTAGGCGTAAGAGAAGGCCATGGAGGATTTATTTAAAAAAAAAAAAGATTACTCTTTAAAAAAGGTTACTCTTTAAAAAAAAAAGATTTATTTAAAAAAAAAAGATGACTCTGATTGCTGTCTGGAGAAACAGACCATGGGATTGCAAGGGAGGTAATGTAGGAGATTCTTTAACAATCTTTGTAAGTGATAAAGGCAGCTTGGACTATAGGATCACCCTGAAGACGGTGAGAAGTGACAGGACTTGGGTTTTATTTTGAAGGCAGAGTACACAGGACTTGATAATAGGTTAGATCTGCAGAATGAGGGAAAGAGGTGAACCCTACATTTTGCCCTGAATAATGGGGTGAATTATGGCATTTATCAAAAAGTGGAAGACTCAGAGAGAGGTAGGTTTGGGGCTGGAAATGAGGAATTTCATTTGGGCTTTTTATGGGCTTTTCCTGATCTCCTTTTCTCCCCTTGCTTTTGAGGTATTACCAGCTACGGAGGCTGAAGAAGGAGCAATCAGGCTAGGGTTTAAAGGGGCACTGGGACTGAGCTAGGGAGGTAGCTAGCATGAGTGCTAAACTGGTTACATGCAGGGGATTGAGCAAATAAGTAAATATATTGAGGGTAAAGGGAAATAAGTTTATCATCAACAGATAATGGATTTATAAATGTGGAAAGGGGTAAGATTAAATAGAATATCTACATATAGATGATAATATAGATACTCACATACACACCCAGAAAGCCTAGGAACAGTTGATCACTTATCAGCAGTGAGTTTGCCACGTGCCTCACTTCTCGTTTGTAAATTCTATTCTCTACTAAAAGGGAACCAAGGCTCCTTGAGAAATTGTTAATTCCAGGATAAGTACAAAATGACCTTGGAAAGCATATTTGTGCTAGAAAGTAAGGAAACACTCAGCATGATGGGAGCATTTCAAGTTATAGGACCCAGCTTGAAGGGACTCTCACTGGCCAAATTTTGGACAATTTGAGCAAGAGAGTAAATGATGGTGATGGGTATACATTAAATAAGTAAGAGAGAGGGAAAGGTTTTTGTTGTTGTTGTTTACAGTAGGATGCCTGATAAACGAAGGAATGATGGAGTTAAAATTCACCATTTGGCAACCACTGTGGTGGTGGTGGATTCAAGTGGGAATTATTAATAGATGCTAACGTTGATGTGGGGCTGTTCGATGAGAAACAGAGTATTGATGTAGTCTTGACCTATCTCCCCCAAAATATGTATTAATTACAGAGGGAAAGCTGGTGACCAGGTGATTGAGGGGTGGGCTATGGTCACATCAAGTGCCTCTTGGGGAGAAATACTGAGAAGAGCACCGCATCCTTGCAGACAAAATTGTATTCCTGACAACATCCCAGCCTGAGCCTGGCTAAGAGGAGACACTGACAGACTCTGGTTGGGGGATGTGTTAGGGAGGGACAGGTCTGAACTCCTATTATTATGTGATAAATAACTTTGTGGATGAAATTCTGTATTTAAGAGTATAGAATAGAGTTCTAAGAATGGAGTAACTTGATTAAATAAGAAATTTTAAAGACTCTCAAAAAGTATGGTCAAATTATATTCCCAAAACCTAGCACCAATTTACATTCACGCTAGTTGTATATAAAAAGGACCCATTATATTAGCTCAAAATAGCAATGAGTTTATTTGCATACGTTTAAAAATAAAGATACAATAAACCAGAGAGTCTTAGAAAGGACCCATTTCAACTTGCCTAAGAGCAGGAATTAGATATCTCTCATGCAAGAATATCTTCTGTGGCATCCTTCACAGATGTTCATCACACCCCAGCATAAACATTTTCAATGAAAGTTTATGGATTTTATGTTTTTTCACAGTGGCTAAATGATTATTAAAATTTTAGAGCTTTCCAAATTACTAAAGGAAAATTTGTCTTTTATAATGTTGATAACCTACAGAAAACATCTACTGATAATGGGTTCTCAAAGTGTAAGGAATGAATAGAACTTAAAGGTTCACTCATGCTTTATAAAAGAAAAATATATTGATAGAATGAACAATAGGAGTAAATAGTATTCCTGTTGTTTATTTGTGATAATATTAAAATACTTTTAAAAAGATAGGCATGGGAAATATGTGTTAATATTTCAAAATTACTTTGAATATGAAGTTAGCTTACATACATAAATAAGGAAAATGTAGGCCAAGGTAGCTAAATGTGAACACAGAATATCAGCATTCATTTACCTCATAAGGAGTTACTCAGTGAGTCTTTGAATTCCATCTGTGAAACAATTTGTGTAATAACATATTTTCTGAATCACTTGTCTTATTATTTCCCTATGTATAAAAACATTGTCCCAGCTATCCATAGGTCAAGTCTAAATATCATTAAAATTAGTTTTGCAATGAGAAGACTTTCTTGTATAGTTGGTAACATCTGTTGAATTTTCATTGATTTGAAAATGATGTGGCTTGTGTTTGGAATTAAGCTATTAGAATATTCTACCAAAATAACTCTGCTTCATATACTAGTGAATAAATCATCATTCATTTAAGGGTCTAACAAGATTTGACTAATATGAACTCTACTTTGAATTTTGGATGTTCCTGATTGTCAGACCAAAATACTAACCCTCAAACTATGTAGGGTTTTCAATTGATATTCAGTGTGGAACTTTTGATAAATTCATGTTTTTACTTGATCACATTGAGCATATTTGGGGTTGATCTTTATCTGTGCCCTATTCTAATGCTTAATGTAAATCCTTTATTTACCCATTGTTTTGTATTGAAATGTTCATGCTTATTTTGACTTAGTTTACTTAGTAGTAAGAAATATGACAGACATTATCTTCATTTGAATAGCAAGCATTTGAAAATTTAAATTTTTTAATTTCTTAAAATTTGAATAAATGAATTTAAGCTAACTGTGATGTCCTTTGGACTTTTTTGCTGAGACCCCAATTTTCCCAGACGTATTCTGAGTCCAGCCAGTATAGAATGTAGTTTGGTTAGAACATTGTGTGTAAGTAATTAAGTATGTGCCACTACCTAAGTATGTCTTAGATAGTCAAAAATAAGTGATTTAATGTGTTCATTATTTGCCATCATCCATACTGTTTTCTCCCACATTAGTGTAGGTAATTGATTCCATTATCTGTTTTTGTTGCCTCACCTAGGTAATGACAAAGTGATACATGGGAGAGTTTATTCTTAGAAAAGGAATGATTTTGGTTTACTATTTATGATGCTTATCTGAACAATGTAAAGTGTTATAGATTCCTATTTTAAATATGTAAGGAGTTCATAAGAAATACTTTGTGGTTCAGGTAAAAATAAGCTGTCTAAAATTTAAGTAGGCTTTTGTTTTAAACTTGATTCATTTATTTGCACTAAAGTAGCAGATTCAGTAACACCCCATTTATCTGGTTATTTTCCAGAATAAGATGGAATTTTCCAGGTAACTGATCATAAATTAGTTTTCCAGGTAACTGAATCTTAAACCTTCAAGGACTAAATCCTATAAATTTAACTATTTTTGATGGAAATTTTTTTAGAACATATTTTCTACCTTCTTACTTTTCTGTATCTTTTTAATCAGAGGATACTCAATGTAATTTGATCTGTTTTCTGGCTCAAGACTACTGTTTTTTCCACCTCCAGTACCTATGCTTTCTTCCTTGATGATTTTTGCTTTTTATTCCCCGTGGCTTGTGAATCCAAAGTTGTTAGAAATTATTGTTTATGGTAAGTCAGAGTGAAGGTGTAAGGAAGAAAGTGTATTTTTTAGTGTGGTTCTTTTTTATTAGTTGTGTCAGGCATTCATGTCTTCCCACATTGCTTCTGGCTTTGGTGCTTTGCTCTGAAAGGTTGCTTAATGGGAGGTCACTGACTCATGGCACATTAAGTCTCACCTGGGAGCTTTACCTTCTCTTCATGGTTGAGTAAATTGAGGCCTAAGAGCATCATGGGAATCCCTCAAGCTTACACACGCTAAGTGTTGTTAGAACCTTGGGTTTAAGACTCAAGTCTTCTGTCTCCAAGTCTAGTGTTTTTCCAGTATAACTGTAATGTTAACTCCGAGTAGTTATTAGGAACATAGTAGTCTTGATAGATAATAAAGGCTCTGTTCTTTCTTAGCGAGATTCTTGCTACTCACTTTCT
Organism: Cacajao melanocephalus; assembly: GCA_963573385.1. NCBI lineage: Eukaryota > Metazoa > Chordata > Mammalia > Primates > Pitheciidae > Cacajao > Cacajao melanocephalus. The sequence continues at coordinate 24,146 of CAUYLG010030736.1, forward strand.
TACTTGTGTTGAAAACTAGAGTCATCCTAGACTCCTCTGCACTCTGCATTTAAAAAGGGTGACTAAAGCCTTGTCTAGTTTACTGCAACCTCTAGCATTGTAGTTCCTCTGCATTCTTGTCACATTGCCCTGTTTCAGGCCCTTGTCATCTTTAGCCCTCCTTCCCTCCTTGTTCTGCTCCCTGCCTCTGGACTCATTCTCAAACACACCATGCATTTGGCCAACATCAGCACTCAGAAAAAATAGCAAAAATGTGACAGTGGAGAGGGAGAAACTGTACAAACATGAACACCTGAAGGGCAGAAAATAAGTACCAATGGGCAGAAAAATCAAAATAGTTCAATTATTCCATTGAACTATGCATGTATTAGATCGGAAGGAAAATGATTCCAACGTTATAGCCAACCTAAACCATGTGATGAAGGTAGAGTCTGATACAGCGAAAACCCTGAGCGCATGTGGTGTGGAATGTAGACATCTCTCTTACCACTCTCTGAAGATTAATGTTACTGCTGATAAGACTGTGATTAGAATCCTATTTCCAACACGCGGCAATACTAAATAAATAGTACCGACAAGGCTGAAGGATGTGAGCTCTACTAAGTGAATTGAAAAGTTGACTTAAAAGACCCATTGATAAAGATGAGAAGAAACTGATTACTCAGACTTGGAAAGATCAAGGGAGGACTTCCATTTGACTTCAAAATATATAAATTTTATTATTCCGAGGGTGCCACCAAAATAAAGTCTATGTGTTCTCTAGGCAGTAAGGGCTTATGTTTATAAGCAGTGTTTTAAATGTAAATATTTTTATTTTTATCAACTGAATATATTTACGGTATGAAATCAGTTATCCCTTAAGTCTATAATGAAAAATGGTAGTACTGGGTACTCTGTTTATCCTTAAAATGTGGAAATTCATGTTCTGGGAAATATTTTCGGTATTATTTCTTTGATAACTTTCTTCTCTTTTTGTCTTTTATCTTTTTTCAGAACTCTTGCTAGTTTCCTGTTGAATTTGCTGGATTGATCTTCCTGTTTTCATCTATTTTTCTTTCATCCATCTCTTTGGCTGCTCTCCCCCCACCCCATTCCTTGTTTCACAATATTTTTTTTCTTAGTTATGTGAAGATATTCAATTTATTTGCTTTTGCTTTTTTTGTTGTGTGTTTCTTCTTGCTTCCTTTTATTTAAAAAAAAAACTGTTTTCTTTTATTGTGATAAGGACACTTAACTTGAGATCTACTCTCTTAACGTATTTTTTTAGGTGTAGAATACAGTGCTGTGATTATAGGCACAATGTTGTACAGCAGATCTCTGAAACTTCCTCATCTTGCATTATTGGAACTTCATACCTTTTCATTAGCAAATCCCTGCATTTGTCCTCCCTCCCCCACTTTTCTCTGCTTCTATGAATTTGACTGTTTTAGTTAGCTCATCTAAGTGAAATCATGCAGTATTTGTTCTCTTTGACTAGGTTATTTATCTCCCTTAGAATAATGTCTTTTAGCATAAGTCTCAACCATCTTGTCACATGTTGCAAGATTTCCCTCTTTTTTTAGGTTAATATTCCATTTTACACACACACACACACACACACACACACACACACACACACACACACACCATTTTCTTTATCCATTCATCTGTCATTGGACATTTAGGCTATTGTGGATAATGCTTCAGTGAATATGGGAGTACAGATGTCTCTTTGACCTCTCAATTTCAGTTCCTTTCGGTGCATATCTGGAAGGAGATTGCTAGATCATATAGTGATTCTATTTTTAATTTTTTGAGAAAACTCCATACCATTTTTCATAAAGGTTGTACAGTTTTGCATTCCTCGAAACAATGTAAGAGTTCAAGTTTCTCCACATCCTCACCAGTGCTTGTCTTTCTTTTGGTGGTCCCATCCCGACAGATGTGAGGTGGTGTTGCACTGTGGCTTTGCTTTGCATGTTCCTACTTCGTTTTTTATTTCTCTTGGTCTCTGCCTTTCACACTGGAGGCCTTCTTCAGTTGTCTGTGATACAGGAGTTAAGAAGAAATTACTTAGGCAGATAGTGAGGGTGTGGAAGTCCTCAGTAAGGTTTTCCTTTTAATGAAAAGCAGCCCCAGTTCATGTTCGTTTCTAACAAAGAACAGCCAGTGAAATCAAGCTGCAGACATAGATGCTGGCAGTTGTGCCAATCACGGTCAAAATGGTGGTCCCATCTTCCCTTCTCTTTATCAGCCACGTGTACAGTAAGGAGCAGACAAGATGGTGCCAGTCAGTGGAAAAGTTCATCTGCATAATAAGAATAGGCTGGCATGGCCAGCCTTCCCTGTGGGCTGTTTAAATGTCATACCTGATTGAACCAATCTGTTAGCCCTATGTAAATCAGACACCACAGCCTCAAACCTGACTATAAAATCTGGGGCATCTGCCACCTGCTGGTCCTTTCTGCTTGGTGACTCATTTCTACACAGAGAGCTCTTTCTCTTTCTCTTCTCTTTTGCCTGCTAAACCTCTGCTCCTAAACTCCTTGTATGTGTCCACGTCCTAAATTTTTCTGGCACAGATGAACCCCAAAGTATATACCCCAGACAACATAGCCACTTCATCTGTTGGTAAGTTGTTGCCCCTTCATAAACTCCTTGCATATGGATGTGACTGATAGGCCTTTTTGTAGGGTGATCCATCTTATTTCAGTGGAATTCTTCAGCTGTAAGTGTATATAGTTATTTCCTGATATATTAGGTTCTCCATATTTACCTGGCAAAACTATAAATCTGTTTAAGGATGAGAAAGTCTTAAATTCTAGGAACATTAGACATCGCATTGAATTCTCATGGAATAGAAACTTCTGAAAGCTTATTAATTATTTTTGTTTTTAACTATGAATGTTTCCTGTTTGTGACATTTTTGGTGTGGGAGATTTTGTTGGAGGAATTGAGACCAGAGTTCTTGTCCTTTTTGGGATGGGGAGAGTGTTGTTTCAAGAGCTTTAAATTTCCACTGCTCCCGAGTTCACCATAACTTAGGAGCTAAAGTGGTTTAAACCAACACGTTACAGCCTATGCTCTCTTCTTATGGTAGAATTACTAGCCACTTAACGTGGTTGAGAACTCCTACTAAGTGATACTTCATTACTGTGATCCTTAATTAGGATGAAATTATGGGTCATTTTCTTCATTCTGATAAACTTAGTTGTTGGGGAACCATTTTATATAAAAATAATTTAAATGTTTTAAACTCAAGTAAAAAGTAGGCAGATATTGCAAAGAAAGTTCAGTGTGTTCATTGAAAGAGCAGTGATGGATGTTTTCTCAAAATCATTTTAACAGTAGATGCTAAGGGTCTTGTGAAGTGAGAAAAAATGCATTTAGCCTTGTGGTTTAAATTCATAAAATGTGCCAATTTATTTCAGAACTACCAAAGCTAATAAAATTAAAAAGCTTGCACATTACTTTTCATTAGTGTGATTGTATTAAGTGTGGTTAGTTTATTACATTAAAACAAAAGAAAACTGTTAGGGTACAAAGAGTCCGTTTATCTGTTTGCTTAATTTAAAAGTAAAACATATATTATTCTAATTATATGTATTAATGTTGAATGTTACCTTCATAAGTCTATAGCTCATATTCCTAATGCCAACAACATCTGATTACTTTGCACCATATGGCAGCAGTGGGGTGTATGGAAAGAAAGCCGGCTGGGGACTCAGACAGGCTCAATCATACTACTCTTTAGTGGTGTGATCTTATGCAGGATTCTTAACTTCTTTGCTTGAAAATTTTCTCAGCTGTGAAGTGTGGGCCTTTATACCATGGTCCCTTAGCATCCTTCTATTTGTAATATTCCCTCATTGTATGATGAATTATGTCTATGTTGGTCATCCTTTTTCAGTTAGTAAATGATTCAAATGTTTTCTATGTATGTATATGCATATCTACATACATAATATGGTTAAAAATACATAAACACATGTAGTTAAAACACCACCCCCACTCAAAATAGATTTACAGATCTACATTTGCTAATGGATCCTCGTAAGTTCTTGCAGATATTCTCACGCATGTGTCAATATTTGCACATAAATCATTATCCAGGTACTTTTCAGTTTTTTCTCACATCTTAAAAATACTTTTATGTAAACATATTCCCGAACACATTTATTATTAGTCAATATCTGGTATTATAATTTTTAAATTAATAAGAAATTTGAGTTTTTATTTTTTATCTTTTTTCTTAAATCTTAATCCTCCCACCCCTACCCTGCTCCTCATGTTTGACTTGTGCTAGCAGGATAATTTAAAAAAAAAAAAAATCTATGCATAGGGCTGGGGTTAGTGTCTCATGCCTGTAATCCTAGCACTTTGGGAGGCCAAGGTGGGCTCACTTGAGGCCAGGAGTGAAGACAAGCCTGGCCAACTTGGTGAAACTTCGTTTCTATTAAAAAAAAAAAAAAAAACAAAACCAAAAATTAGCCCGGTGTGATAGCTCACACCTGTGGTCCCAGCTACTTGGGAGGCTGAGGCATGAGAATTGCTTGAACCTGGGAGACGGAAGTTACAGAGCTGAGATTGTGCCACTGCACTCCAGCCTGGGCAACAGAATAGGACTCTGTCTCAAAAAAAAAAAAAAATTGTGCATTGAAAAATGTCTGGAAGTAGATAAAGCAAATGTTAACAATACTTGTATTGGTTGGTGAATTTGAAGTGTTTTTTCTGTGTATTTAATATTTTTAACAATTGATATTTTATTGGGAAAAATCCATTTTAATAAAAGTACCAGGCTATTATAAAGTAATTATGAATCAGTAGTTGTTTAATTGAAATATAAAACCATATTCTTTATAGACTATTAAATCACACATCATTAAAAATATTTTATTTTTTCTTCAATCTATTTTTTAATTGAAGTATAATTTACACATAATAAAATACACAGATTTTACCTATACCTTCTGAGTCTTTTACCCACTGTACTTAAAATATAAAATATTCCGGTAATCTCATAAAATTCCCTCAAATCCCTGTTATCCCTCTTAAATCAGTCTATTCCCTCGATGTAGACAACCACCTATCTGATACCTAAAATCATGGATTAGTGTTTTCTGTGTAGAACATTGAATAAATGGAACCCAACCCTATGTACTCTTTGTGTCTGACTATCCCATTATCCATTTGATCACTGCTTTCATGTCTTCATTGCTATCTTAAAATAGCCATTACTCTTCTTTTCTTAATGTTTAGGTAACTTGCCTAAAGTCACCCAGCTGGGAAGTGCTAGAGCCAGGGCTGGGCCTCAGGTCTGTGTGCCCCTGAGCTCTTTCCCCTAATCCTGTGTTTGCTGCTTCCACTTGCTGGAGAGGATGAGGTTGGACTGTAAAGTACTTTGACTGCCACTCTAAGGAATTTGTTTCTTATTTTTCATATATGGACTCTCCATTGCAGTACCATGACGCTTGGGGGTTGTAAAGAATAACAAACTGCAAGCTTGTTTAAAAAATAATCCAGTTTTTCTTCAGTGAGTATTCATCAGGCAGCAACTGTGAGTCAGATACTGTTCTAAGCAGGCTGCTGACTGTGTCCTGTATGTGGGATGATCTGTCTGTACTGTGGAGTCCAGGAACTTGACTCTTGACATTGGCATTTTGAGGTATTTCCCCTTGAGCTGGTTATATTCCCTAGAGAAGATTCTATTCCTCTTCTGCCTAGAAGGTGATAGCCTGGCTGCCAGCATTCAGGAAGTAGAGTTGGGGTCTCTGTGTGCAAATCCACATATCTCCCTATTTTTAGTGAGGCATCCTGGCAGCAGATATCCCAGAGTCTCCCTCTTCGAGGAAGGAGTTTACTTTCTGAGAGTAAACCTCCAGTGCTCCTCCAGGATTGAGAGGGCAGTCACCTAGTTATACATGTGGGGAAAGGGATCCCAGTACTGATTGGTTTTTTTACTGCCTTTCATGGAATCTTTCTTATTTTGGCTTCACTGGGTGAGCAGATACGACAGACCACGTGGCCTTAGTCAGTTCCCACATTACAAGAAATAAAATACAGATTTCTTAGCATGACTTCCAGGATGTCATGGGTGGGTGGGAGGATGGGGTGGGGCAGATTTTGCATTGGAAATTAGATTGGCCGTTTGTTTGCCCCATTGCCAACTGGGACTTCAGGCCTCTTCGGTCAGCTATTGTGTCCCCCACTACTGTGATGTTGCCCAGCTGTCTACATTTTGTCTTCTCTTGGGTTTCTACCTTTAAAAGAAAATACTGCCTTTTTTTTTTTTAAATCTTGGAAGGCCTTAGAAAAATCAGTTCAAGTACAAATTTCTTTTCATAAATTTTGCCTTTTAATTAATGTGTTCTTTTAACTCTGAGGCAAGTTCAGAAATTTGAATTTCTTTATTTACTGTAAATCAATGTCTTTTCGACTTCAACGCTTTCCTGTTTCCCTGTCAGCAAATTATCCTTATTTATGATTAAGTTAAGTCTCCCCACTTACCTAGAAGGGCAGATGCTGTCAATATCTTGGGTTCCATGGTAAGGAATTTGTATTTTATTCCTTCTAATGGGAGAACTGACCAAGCCTACATGGTCCCCTTGTGTCTGCCCATCTGGCTGCTTCTGTGCCAGGCTTAGGGCACAGGAATTTTTACTCACTATGCAAACTCCAGAACTTTATGAACCTGGAGTGGGGGCAGAAAAGTCCATTCAGGCCCAGATCAAGAGGAAATCACTTTGGTGACTGGATGATATTTTAAGGAATAGATGACGGCCAAAGAAAGCATTCCAAAAGCACACTTACGCTGTTGGCGTGATGTTATGGTTGTTGACACAAAGCTTTTTGATGGATTCCTGTGCCGTCCCCCAAATTGGCATGTGTCTTCCATTCAGTCAATAACTATGTGGCTCAGCACATAAGAAAAAGTGTCTGGTTGTTGTTTGTTGAATAGTTTCTATGACCCTTATGCAGGTAAGAAGACCAAAATCAGATGTATTATGTTAGCTCTGTCTTCTTTCCTCATGCCACCTACTTGCCAGATTGGTCTTATTTTCCATCCACAAGTTAGGGCCTGTGGGAGAGAGGTAGGCTAGGGGATCTGCTCAGATCTATCAAGAACTTGGAACATGGCTATAAATACTTTTTCCAGTTGATGCTTAGTTTTTAGCAATTCCTTCAAAACTAGATATATATATATATATATGTATATATATATATATATATATATATACATATATACATATATATATACATACACATATACACACACACATATATATATATATGTGTATATATATATATATAGACAGACAGATAGAGCTTTAAACAATTATTTGCAAGATTCCGTGGGATTTTAATGGGAAAATGAGAGGAGTTATTGGACCTTTGTTTTCATTACCTGGAGTACTCAGAAGAGTGTTTCTTGTGGGAAGTTTTAGGCCAGAACAGCTGAGTTTCTGCCAGCCTTGAAAGTCCACTATGAGAGAGAGCCCTGCTGTCTGGAGCTCAGCGAAGATGGATAGACTTCCCTGTCTCATTAAGAGCAGGGCCATATCTCATCTGTCTTTGAAAACCTGGCATCTGGAATAATTCATGATGTGTAATAGGTGCTCAATGAAGGATTGTAGAGTGAATGACTAAATGAGGCAGTGATCACCATGGCAATCATCCACATCAGGGTGAGTAGTGGGAATGAATGAGGTTAGGAAGAATTATTGCATTAATTTTTAGGGCTCACCAACTCAGTGCATACAAGATCCAAATGAAAGAATGAACACTGACCATTCTAGGATGATAAATGGCAGCTGAAATTTGGCCTCAATATAGGGGCAGAGAGTGGCAGCCTGGAAGGCACACGCCTCATCTGATGGGAGCTGTTGCCAGCTGCGGCCAGTAGGCATAATGATATACCTCCTAATTTTTTTTAGATTTAAGTAAAACTCTGGATGATAGCATGAAATGTCTTTACTTTTCAAATTTATGATATTTTGAGTCACAGAACACACATATGGATCACATTTGATTGAAGGCCTTCACATTGTCCTCTCTGGTAAACCCAAAAGAAGAGGAAGGCTGGGTGCAGTGGCTCACACCTGTAGTCTTAGCACTTTGGGAGGCCAAGGTGGGTGGATCACCAGAGGTCAGGAGTTCGAGACCAGCCTGGTCAAGATGGCAAAACCTCACATGGCAAAACCCAGTCTCTACTAAAAATATAAAAATTAGCTGGACATGGTGGCAGGCACCTGTAATCCCAGCTGTTTGGGAGACAGGAGACTTGCTTGAACCTGGGAGGCAGAAGTTGCAGTGTGCCGAGATTGCACCACTTCATTCAAGCCTGGGCAAAAGAATGAAGCTTCATCTCAAAAAAAAAAAGGAAAAAAAAAAAGGACTGGGTTTCAGGGAACCTTCATTTAAGGGGCAAGTGGAAGAAAAAGAATCCTTCAACAAGATTGAAAAGGTGCATTGAAAGAGCCAGAGACATAAGTGACGCTGAATCTTAAGAAGAGGACCTTAAGGAAATCTGGCCAAAGCTGATGGACATCTGCTATGATATGTGCTATGGGGAAGTCAGACAGAGAACACAGTGATTTGTTTATGAATGCAAGGAGAATGCATGTTAACATGCAGATATTTTGGGTCTGACACAAACATGGTGCAGTCTGTGACATAGGTATCACTTGGACCAAACTTGCCTTTAAACTTGTTTCTATAAAGCTCTGGCAAGAAAAGAGTCCAAGTTCATATAAATTTTCATTTTGAAAGTCATCATTCATATATCTATAATAAAATACTTTAAAGGAGTATTTAAAATATTTCAAGGAATTTTCATGAAACTGTCAAGGAATCACTATTTTTATATCTTCTCCATGATGGGGTGGACCTTGACTTTGTCTCTCAGGGGAAGTTATGACAGTAGATCCTATTCCAGGAAGTTTTATTTTACTGGAGGGAAGCCCAGTTAAAATCCCAGTGTTAATTTCCTGTCACGTTAACTACCAAAGAACAGATTTCCAAAATGTCTCAAACATTTGACACAGTCATTTCCGTTTGCTAAACTTGATCTGTGTTTCTTGGGTGATACATGCATTCTGAGTCAAAATCAAACAAAATATATTCTTAAGAATATACTATAACTATATCCTATAGTTATAACTATATAGTATAACTATATCCTATCTAAGGCATTGGACTCATGGAATATGTTTTCATTTTTATGTTAATTGTTGAGAGTTTATAAGTAATTGTTAATTAGTCTAATGAGTGCTTTGTGTGAGTTAAAAATCATCTAGTAGAGCAAAACCCATTTATTAAGCTCCTCCTGTGTGCTTCCACGTGCTCAGAGCCACACAGGCAACTTTTTATCATGATTCAGAGGAGGGTGTAATCCAAGCCATATGCTGATTGTTGGGTGGACTTCCATGCCTCAATGCCTTTCTCATGTGTTTGCCTGTGCCTGTAATGTTCCACCCATTCCCAACCTCTTGTCCTTTTCATCTTTCTTGCAAAGTCCTAATTATGCTTCAGGGATGGTTTAATATGTCAGTCCTTCTGTAGAGATCCCTAACACCTCCTTACCACTGTACCTATGACAGTTTGTATGTACTATAGATGCGGCACTTTTCAAATAATGTATTTGGTAGTTATTTTTCTCTTCCACATGACCATGTGTATCCTAAAGTCCATGTCATTAATTTCTGCATCTAGGCATGTATCATCATCTAGGCATGTATCTAGGGGAGCTTTTCAATAACTGGTGGTTGAATTAGGTTGAATCCATCCAATAAGACATCACCCCAGTGGATGACTTAGGCAAATAAGTTATTATCCCAGTGTGATGTTGAAGAACCATTCAGCTTAACAGTATTAAGGAACTAAATGTCGTCATATGTTTTGTTACATAATTTAATCAAAGAAACAAAAAATAAAATTCTTTAAGAGAAGGACTAGATATGTATGTAAGCCTTCGTAAACTAATTAACTATAAACTTAACATGATTATATTTTAATGTATTTCACACTGATTTAAAATTTAATTGTTGATAAGACATTAGTGACAAACCCAAACTGTAGAATTTTTATTCCCAATGATATATTTTTCTAATCTGCAGTAGATTTCTTCTTATATTGTGGCCTGATACACATAGCTTAGATATGCCTTGAGTAAAATTATGACTCTGAAATCTAGCGACTGTAGATGTTTCACATATTAGAACTTAGGGCATAATTTTTCTCCCCCAACACCAGTATTGGAAAGGTAATTATGTTTCAGAAGGATCCTTTCAGCCTGTGCTTTGTAGGGATTTGGGGCATGACCCTTTGCTTTACACCTGTATAGCTGGCATGGCCTTTTCTCCCTGGCTTCTGGGCCGGACCCTTCCTCTTTCAGAGAGAAGGACCCAGGGAAGAGGGGCTGAAATGGGACATCGTTGTATGCCAAGCTTATATGATCATGCATGGCATTTGGTAGGTTAGCATTTAATAAGTGTTTATGCAACATTACTTGATTAAAATGGCAGTGAGATTTTAATCAATAACATTATTAAAATAAAAATCTTTAAAAATGTTAAAGATACTTTAATATCTTTATAATAACTATTAGTTATGCCTTGCAGTACTATTGTCTCTCTTTAAACCTCTCTTAGAAATTGTGTGTTAGGTTTACTTTTATTCTTTGATTACTAGAAGTGCCTTTAAAGAAGGCATAGAGCTCTAAAAAGGGCCTCTTTCAAGTGTAAAGGGAGAAATTAGAAAAAACATCAAAGACAAAGACTTCTAAGAAGGAAAATAAAAATTGATTTACCTTTGCTTTAGAAGCTTCCCAAAAGGGGAGACTGGGAAAAATAGAAGACCAGACCATACTGAAGGCTTCCTTCATTCCCTTTGTTACCCTGTCTCATTCCCTGGTGCCAAGAGCCTATTTGGGGAGATTAAACTTTATGGCAAGGTTGCATTTGTTGTTGTTTTGTTCCCCTCTCCATCTCGGACAAGCTCAGGCAGAATTCCTATTTGTATTTCCAGGTTTCCTGCCAAAAACATGTTGAACTATGTCTCCAAAGTAACAGAGGTTATGCATCATTTCTACTCTAGTTTTGAAAATTGACAAACTAATGGTTCTACCACTAGCAAGAAAAGTTGAGATGTTACTATAGAGAAATTGCTATTGAAATGGCATTAATGATAGGGTTTGACCTTTTGAATAAATAGATCATTCTTCTTGACTTCCTATTAAACTCTGTGCTTAATTTCTGTTTCACGGACACGATCATTACCTGTTGCAAGTGTGAGGGTGAAGCTGCAGATGGCTAGACTCTTACCCCATAGGGCAGCCATTCTTCCTAAAGAGATGGCTCTCAAGACCAAATGGAGCACTAGTAGAATGAGTGCCAGGTGGGTGGAGAGACTGCCTTCCTCACGGTCTGCTCTTGGCTGGTAATATCCTTGCAGGGGCCACCTCTAATAGTAGGGAAAAAGGATAGCATAGCTGCATACACGCAGGTCTGGAAACTTGAAGATGTCCATCTGCCTACTTCTGAGAAAAAAGTTTGGAATGGCACACTCTGTGTTTCTCAGCAGGCAGAGCACTGGGTTTGTTGAGTGAGATTGTGGTGCTTGTAGATACAGGCAGGAGTTAAATGGACTTCACGTTTACAGTGCGTTTTAAATTCCATTGATGTTCATATGTTGTAAATTCTATTTTTGGTGTATTCTGTACAGAAAGATGATCTTTTCAGAGTATTTAATGAATTATTAGCTTTTATGTTACTTCAAAATATTCATTTATTGGTTACCCTATAGTGAAAACACCAACGGCCATCTGAGTTCTGTAAGCTGTTTTTATCGAGATAAGCTTTTTTATTTTTGAAAAATGATCATTTCTCTATGCATAGATTATTATTACTAGCCATCTATGTGTCTGCTCAACTTAATTCCTTCCTAAACCATAACAATTGTGTAATTTTTATATTTGAATTATTTTCCTCGTATATTGTTATCCTTGACTAAAGGCTTTTCTCTTTAGTAAAAGCTTTTGACTATCTGGCCTTTATAGCATCAACTTCATTTTTAAATGCCTGTGGAGACATGCTTGACTGCGTATAAATTTTCTAGTAGACTTCTGTAAGAATTCTTCACTTCCCAAAGACCATATGTATCTGTCTTGGTTCCCAACAGCTTATAACTGCCAGAATAATTTAAAAGACATTTTCCCTTTGCAACTTAATTTAGAATAGAACACATTTTGTCAGAGAAAGTGGTGTGGGAAACAGCTTGGATCAAGCAGCCATATACCCATAGACCTCCAGCAACCTCGAAGGCAGTATGGGGCACGCAGAAAGCACTGCACTGGGAGTCTGATCATGTGGCATAAGTCCCGGCTGTGCCCAAATAAGGGGCAAGGCCTTTCCCAGTCATTTCCGGTTTCTTGGCTTAAGTTTCTTCAGATGGAAAAGGAGTTGTTGGCCTAATAATGCCCCACAGTAGCATTTAGATTTTAAAAAGTCATTGATTCTAGATTTTAACATCTAGAAGTTCAACATGAACATTGACAACTCATTTAGTCTTAGTATTTCTCTTTGAACCAAAGCAGATTTTTTTATTGCATTCTGAAAGCATCAGGAACACTGGGTTATGCTGCGGTACTTACCAACCATAAAATTTCAGTGGCTCAAAGCAAGTTTATTTCCTGCTTAGGGTGCACAGTTAATGTGGATTGAGTGAGGTGTCACTGCTCAACACAGTTACCCAGGGACTCAGGCTGATGGAGCAGCCACCATCTCAGATGTGCCTGATAGCAGTCGAGGGGAAAAGTATGGTGGATTTATATAACTTACTGGCTCATGAGCCTTCTACCAGCAACTGAGTCCCTAACTTCTGCTTGCCTTTCACTGGCTACAGCAAGTGACCATCACCAGTGCAGGAGCAGGAGAGTGTGGTCCTACCAGGGCTGGTGCTATGTGGTGGGCGGCAGTATTGGCACCACATGTTACAGAGGGCTGCTTCCGACCAAAGCCAACTTTTGGAGAGAATTTTAATTGACACTTAAAGGACCTTTGCTGGGCACATTTCAATATTGTGCCCAAGGAGAATGATAGCAGGTGTCAGAACTACGAGGAATGGGCAAAAGGCCTTAGGTAGAAAGCAGAGAAGAGTTATGGGATTGATGCAAGGGTCAGAAAAATGGTGTGGTGCACCAAATAAACCTTTCGGCGGGAGGTCAAAATGCCTAGTGTTAATGGCCAAATTTAGGCTAAGATGATATTGAAAATTTTCATCTTTCACATTGAAAGACTAATGTGCCGTCACTTCCAGCATGGAGGGGATTTTGGTTTTCCTCATAGCTGTCCCCTTTAGAAGTCTCAGTTGCTCCTCATCCTTCAAGGCTTAATTCAAATATTATTTATCTACATGTATTTTCTTTTCCTACTGAAATGTGATTTTTTTCAGGACAAGGGACCATTTCATCCTAGCACATAGTTTATAGGCACTAAGTGAATATTGAATGCTTGAAAGGAAACCAGCTGGCAACCCTCTCCCATGGGGCCCATGTGCCTGCCATCCTCTGGCCGGTTCAGCATTTCACCAGGCCAGAGCTGGGCACAGGATTGGTTTTATAGAAGCACCTAAAGCAAGATGGCATTTTTGAAATTTCTGGCTGCTGTTCTGTTAATTTTGGTGCTGTCAAGTGAAAGAGTAATAAAATAGTACTTTGAAATCTGACAAGTGAAAAGAGAAAAGTAAATTTGTACCTAAAATATAATTTCTGTTTTGCGTATTCTAGTTTCCTTCTTTTGAGTTGCTGTACTTTGAGTGTAGTGGAATCAAGAATACCTAAATCAGTATAACCTAGTCATTGAAAGAAAGACTTTAATAACCTATTGATAGACCTGTCTTCATTATTTTATTATTACGAACTTGCTGAACATAATTACACAAATGATACAACTTTGAATCCTTGGGATACAAAGCAGTGGTTCTCAAGCTTCAGAGTACCTCAGAGTTACATGGAGGGCTTGCTAGGGCCCCATTCCCAGAGTGCGTATTTCAGGTGGTCTGGGGTGGGGCCTGGAAGTTAGCATTTCTGTGGCATTCCCTGAGGATGATGATTCCGTAGGTCTGGGACCACACTGTGACAAGCAGTAATGTACAGTAAAGAGCACTGAAAACAGTGAAAAAAAGCATGGGTGTGACTCTCCCATGCTACTTAATAACCATTTGACCGTAGGTCACTCAGCCCCTCTAATTGTATTTCCATCTTGTGGAACATGAAGGTCCTAGTTGACCTAACAGATGATCAGATGAGGTTGTACCCTAAAGCCATTTTAAAAAAATAAGTATCTCCGAAGATATCTTCTTACAATATCCTACAGGTTGAGAATCATGGACACTTATTTTACATTCAAAGTATATGCAGCTTTGTACCAGGTAGTAGAAAATAGGATATGGAAGGAAAAAGAGAACAGGAGAAACATGGCACATGCCAAGCACCAAAATGAGTGACCTGGATGTTAAGAATTAAGAGAAAGACAGGCTGTGGTGGGCTGCCCAGGGTGGGCCTCTCCCAGACTTGACTGTGTAAAAACTGTCATTTCACAAGGAGACTCTGGTCACTCTTTGTTCAGTATGGCTTGTTGCACATGCGGTGTCCTGAAATCTAGAAATCTGTCATATTGGTGTATTTTGGGTAGATTATCCTTTCTTGGACTCAATCTCAGGTTACCTACCCCTTAGAGTTTGTGAAGTTAAGACTATAAAGTGACTAATTTTGCAAGCATTTAAAAGTCATCATCTCAACAAGGAGATGCTACTGCAAATAAAAGTATCAGAAGGACCTATAAAGTCATCCATTCATACTTTTGATTTAACTAATTGAGGGAGGAGAGGAAAATCTCTGAGAAATCTTAAGGAGTTTTTAATCTTAAGATTTAAAAATGTAGCTGATACATAGCTGACCTGCACTAGCATTTCTCTTTTAAGGTGTGTGACCTTGTCTATACCTAGAGTTTTAGATCATTTTTATTATGGTTTAACCCTAATGTGTTTTAAAATTATACTTAATAGTAGGTTTAGAAATTAATGTCCTATGTAATATATTAACATTTTAACTCTATTTTAAGTGTTTTGATAGCCACATATTTAAGATTAGATAAAAATTATAATTTACCAGTCATAATTATTATAATTGATTTGAATAAAAATATGAACTAATTGTATAGGTCAAAGCAAGTTATGTGGTAAATAAAAATTATTTTTTATTTATTTAGTTTTTGAGATGGAGTCTTGCTCTGTCACCCAGGCTGGAGTGCAATGGCATGATCTCCGCTCACTGCAATCTCCGCCTCCCAGGTTTAAGCGATTCTCCTGTCTCAGCCTCCTGAATAGCTGAGACTACAGGCATGTGCTACCACACTGGCTAATTTTTTGTATTTTTGGTAGAGATGGGTTTCACTGTGTTGGCTGGGATGGTCTCCATCTCCTGACCTTGTGATCTGCCCACTTCAGCCTTCCAAAGTGCAGGGATTAAAGGCATGAGCCACCTTGCCTGGCCTAAAAATTATTTTTGACAATAAAATTGAGGTTTTTAAACTTATCCTGGGCAAAGACTCATTCTGGGTAATAGATTGAGCTCTAGACAGTGAAATGTACCTATGGATACTAGCTACCATTATGATTAATATAACGCATTGTTATACTTCAATTGTAATAGCATTTTATGTTGTATTATTTTTCACCAATGAATACTAAAAGGCCAGTTACCACTGTACAGGTTCTGTTTAAACTCTTGGCATTAAAAACTCATACTTGAAAAGATTGGAAATCTCTGACCTAGTCCATGTTAGTCCATGGCCCTTCATCTTGACTGACTCTGTAGATCACTGTTAGTGTTGGTTTATGTATTTCTTACCTTTTTGGAGAGATACATTTTCTAAAGGAAGTAATGATGGAAAACTGACTGTTAGCTAGGCTGAGATGTGTGCACCTTTCATCACCCTCTTAACAGGCAGATACCGATCAGCCTTAAAGGATGACTTTTTGCCCCCCTACTTGCCTTTCTGCCTGGCCGTCTCCTTCTCAGAATCTTCCCTGACTGTGTTGTATATGTCCTAGTACCTTCTCATTGAAGAATGTATTAGATAGCATTGTCAATGTCTTTTATCATTATTCTTCCTTCTATTCTTTTAAAGACAACTTTTATTGTTTATAAAGTACCAATGGAAAAATAAATCCAATAATTTGCACCCCCAATTTTTGAAAAATTGTAGTGTAGTGTGATTGTAAAACATACTATGTACTATAAGTTTCCAACAATTAAATCAGCATGAAGAGGTGTTGAAATGAATCAGTTGAATAGATTAGAGAAGTGCATTTGAAGATCTGATATGTGATAAACCTGGCAAAACTCAGTTCAGACAAGTTGGTTTATTCAATAAATGTCATTGATATAACTGATTATACATCTGGAAAAAAATAATTTTAGGCACTCTTCTCATGCTATATACAAAAATTAATTCTAGATGAATTATTGTTCTAAATGTTCTAAAAATACACAAGTAATAGAGGTAGGTCTTAAACCTAGGTCTTTCTTACTCCAAAGCTACTGAGCCACATTTTAAATGTTAATGGATAATGCCAGATTACGTTTCCCAAAGATGGAAGGAGAGAAACATTTTCTTTTGCTAACATTTAGCTGTTTTAATTTTTTGTCATAAACAGTGCTGAGATGAACATCCTTATGTCTACATTGATAAGTGGATACATGATTATTTTCTTTTGAACACATTCCTGGAAATGAAATAGCTGTGTTTGAGGGCACCCAGACTTTTGAAATAAACTTTCAAATTGCTCTGCAGAAAGGCTGTGCTAATTTAGTGACTTTATTCTTTTGTCATGTTTAATGTCTCACTATTTTTCTCTTTAGAATAGACCATCTTTTGTTATGAAGAAGTATTGTACTCCCATCTTCCTTTTACATTGGCAAGTTTCTAATTAACCTAGGACTTCTGTGAAATAGGGAGAAGCTGATATTTTGTATCCTTTTATCATTCTATATTAATAAACTCATAAAGAAAGTATCACTTTGACCCCAGATATCTCTTTGGCTAGCATTAATCAGAGACCTCTGTTAAGATCTAGCCACACAGAACAACAACAGGAGAGTTTTACTCTCTCTACTATCTATATATTAGCTGTGCTGGAGGTGAGACCCCCCTTCCTCCTGCAGCCAAGGGAGCTCCCTCCCTAGGAAGAACTTGCTCTGATGTAACTTCCACCACTTGCCATTCATGGTAAGTGCAGCATATTTCCAGACTCCATAAAAAAATGTGCTGTATAAGGCTTCCTCCTATCTTTGTTATCTTTCATGCAAACAGTTCTTTTTGATAGAATCTGGAATTTACTGAATTCATTCTGAAGGCTGTGAAATGTGATCTCTATGAGTTCTAGTCTTCCTGTGAGGATGCATTCTTTTTGTGGAAGGCACCACGGGGTTGACACAGTATTATTTATTTTTCTTCCACATACTTTTTGTACCTTCCTCTGT
>CAUYLG010030738.1:0-14717 GCA_963573385.1 Cacajao melanocephalus
CTCACACATGACCTGGAGACGCTCTGTTCACACCCTGTGGCCTCACACATGACCTGGAGACGCTCTGTTCACACCCTACGGCCTCACACATGACGTGGTGAGGCTCTGTTCACACCCTACGGCCTCACACATGACCTGGAGATGCTCTGTTCACACCCTACAGCCTCACACATGACCTGGTGAGGCTCTGTTCACACCCTACGGCCTCACACATGACCTGGAGATGCTCTGTTCACACCCTGCGGCCTCACACATGACCTGGAGAGGTCAAGTGACTTCTTCAATGTCCCATGGTACTTGGTCAGCCTCTGATGTTTTGCGATAGTCTTATGATTCGGTGATAAAAGTATTAACTAGGATGAGTTAAGGAAAGAAACCCCGTGGCCGCTGCGAAAGAACCCTTCAGCTCCTCCCCACTGAAGCTGACATGGGACTGTGGAGTTACTTTGGTTGGCTTCATTGTAAGTTTAAAGTAGTTTGTAAAGAGCAACTGCTTCTGTTTTTCCCAAGTCTTGAACTTAACTGGGGGAAGATGTGGAAGAGGTTGGAGACCATAGTATAGTGGTGGTGATGCGGGCTGCTGCTAATATGCAAACAAGCAGGAAAGTTAAAGTTGGGGCCTTATACCATTCCTAGGGACTCCTGGCTAACAGAGGGAGTCACATTTCTTGGGGGCAGGCTCTGAAGAAAGCATGTAGGAATCCGGGTCAAATCCAGATGAGTGCAGTTAATCTTTTAAATGTTCCTCAGTGGAGAATTACTTTCTTGTGGAGTATAAATTCCTCGTTTTGTACTTTCCTTCATCTGGAAAGGGTTTCAGGTGGTTTCAGTAGGGAGTATGGATAAAGGATGCCCCAAAAGGGACCAGCAAGATACACTGGCAGGCTTCCATGCTGACCTGGTTCTGCTTCTAACGACTGCACGCATGAGGCTGCCTCTCCGACTCTGAGCTTCCTAAAGGCAGAAATCCCACATTACACGCAGGGTGGTGAGGATGGAGGCCTTTTCCGAACATGCAGTAAACCGCCACCGTCCATTCTCTTGGGCTCCCAAGGGAAGGAAGGGCGTCAAAGCCCATGCCTCACCTTCCCAAGGCGGGGGTGTGGGGTGTGGGCACCCAGTGCCTCAGTGCCCGCAGGGCTGGAGCCGACCGAGCCTGTCTTCCCTTGTGCTTTTCAGCTCCTCTGGGCATAGCTCATGACTAGAAGGTCCCCAGGAGAGGGGAGCCAGTGTGTTCTTGGTCCTTGCAATGCAACTGCCCACACCTGTAGGGTCAGTAACGAGAGCCACAGAGCCACGAGGTGCTGTTCGTGTCTGCCCCTGCCCCACTCCACCCCGCCGCACCCCACCCTAGGCAGCAGCAGGCCCCTTCACGCTGCTGGTTCTCCCGAGGAACAGGGTCAGGGAGATGCCCAGCTCTGTTCTGATGGGAGAAGCACCCACTGGTTCCAGAAGTCTTGAGGGTGCTCTATCGTGATGATGGCTGGAGCTCAGGATTTCACATCTTTCAGATGTACTCGGGAAAGCTGAAAGCCAAGGATGTCTTCAGGGGTCCCGGGCCGGTTGGAAGGGGTGTGGGCGTTTGCAGACCCCCGCCCAGTGCTGTGCTTTCCGCCGTGGTTCATGTTCCTTCCTCTTGGTCTTGTCCTGTTGGCCCTTGTTCTCTCGTGGTGGCGCTTTCGCGACTCGGGGTGCGTGTCTTTGGGAAATATCTTTAGATGGACACAGCCATGAGTATGCAGTGGGTGGAATGCAGACCTCTTTAAAGATGCATGTGTCAGAGGCTGGCTACTTTGGTGGGGTTTCTGCCCCCAGTCTTATCTGAAGTGGGGTCGTTTTATAGAAAAGCATGACACCCCATGACCTTGGGCCAAATGCAAGGCCGGTTACCGTGGAGTGGGGATTCGGTAAGGGTTAGTGAAGGCCAGACACGTGTAACTGGAGAGAAAATGGGGGACTACCTGTCTTCCAACATTGGCAAGGCTCTGCTGTGGCACAGGCTGAGGAATCAGCCACAGTGGTAAAGGAGACCATGAGGCTCTGTGACCCGAGGGTGGCCACTGAGGTGCGGGTGCTTTGTGGTTCCAGTGGACGCTCTCTAGTGGCTGCTGTTGCAGGCAGGTCAGTGCGATGACCACGTGCTGAAGGCAGGAGCCAGCACTTCACCCACCCTCAGTCGGTGCTGGACCCCACTGGGCCACTGGTGAGCAGGAGCCACCTGTGACATGGAGGAAGCCTGCTTGGGAACCAGTGGCCCCAAGCCCCACTGCCAGCTCCAGACCCTGTTCTATTCAGGCCTCTGCTGGCTGCTGGTTCCTGTCAAGTTGGCCTTGCTCGGGGGCCGAGGACCTGGGAGTCGGGATGTGGGGCAGCTGTGCATGCCACAGCAGACACTTGGGACAGAGCTCTTAAACGTCAGCCGTGACAGGGACTGGGGCGGGGCAGGGGGCACAGGCAGCTCTTCTCTTCCAGTCAGGCCCCAGTGGGGACACAGAAGGGCCTCCCAGGGGGAGGGGGGTGAGGAGCCTCCCGCCCTTCAGCCCTTCTTTGTGGGACCCAGGCAGACACAGGCGGGCTTCATACTGGATTAGACGCTTCATCCCCCAGGAGAGCTTTGCTCTAACCGAGTAAACAGAGTAGAGTTACTTGGGGCCACTGGCCAAACTAGAAATATTTTGGATCTGGTGATCTTTTTCTTTGGGTCACTGTTCACCGTGGGAGGTATTAACCTCTGTTCCATTTCAGAATAGGAAGAATGGCTTATATTTCAGAGTGGCAAATAAGGAAAAGAATGAGAGTATCTCAGAGTCTGTTTCCAGCGGCTCTCCTGGGAGGAACATTTTTATAGACACCAGACGTCCTCGCCAGCCCCGCCGACTTTCCATCCCCGGATGGCCGTGCAGTGCCGGAGGCGGCCCCTCCCTTCCGAGCTGGTGCGAGGAGAGACCCGCACTGGCTGGGGTGGGCGCTGGGCAGGTCCCCTCAAGCGCACACAGCTGCCCTGGCCCTGTGGCCACCCATTCTTTGCTCTCAAGGCCCCAGGTCCCTGTGCCCACCAGCTGAGCTCTCTTTTGGGCTGTCCTTTTTATATCACAGACCTCACAGTCTTCATGACTTGACTATAGACAGTTATCCAGGGGCAGGTAGTTTTGGGGAAGGTGACTGTCATCACCAAATGATCACTGAGTCATTAAGCACGCTGCATCTTGTGGACATGAAAGCCAGTGTAGAACACAGGACCGCAGTCGGAGTTCAAGGACACTCCTGGCATTGAGGTCATCAGGAAGACATTCTGTCTAAGGCTTCCTCAGCCACTTTAGGGGCCATGAGCTCCACAGAGCCTGCTTGGGTTTATGCCGGTGAAACCCCCCTTCCGTAGAGCTCAAGTGCAGAGCTGGGCTTTGATGTCCCTAAGTGCTTTGTAACGCATTGGTTCTGGGAGTTTGCCATTTTCAAATGTCTGGCCATCATGGGGTGCTGCTGCGGCAGGGAGCAGGGTGGAGCCAGAGGTCTCCCTCTGTAACCTGGCTGCCTTCGATTCTTCTGGGTCCATGTGGACGCGTGGCTGGGCTGTACCCGCACTGCCCGCTCTCTTCTGCTCCTTCAAGCCGCCCAGCAGTCACTGGAGGGAAATCCTTGAGGCTTTGTGCTTGGGTGGCTGAAAGCTGACTAACCACAGCCCCGTGGTGACCATTGTCCATTGTGACCCCCTGGGACTAGCCTAAAGCGTAGGCGGGGGTGACACTGATGCTGATGCCTGGAATTGATTTCTGGAGCAGTTGAGGCATCTGGGAGTGCAGGACGGGAAGCCTTCATTGGTTTTCCTCTCTGCTGCCTTCTCCTGCCTGTCCAGGGCACACTGCACTGGGAGCAGGAGGTAGGCTGGAGCTTTGGGGCTGGGAGGGAACCTTCCCAGACACGAGACTGTTTGCTGGCTTGGAGGGCAGGCACTGCCACTGCTGCCCATAGAGAGAAGTACCGAGTGCTCCCTGCTCCTCTTCCCAGAGGCTTCGGTGTCCTGGGGTGTCTTAGCTTTGGCTCCCTGCAGAGTCGAGCTTCAGAGGTCCTGTGTCTAGCTCAGGACTCAGGGAATCACATGTTTGTGAGGTTGTGGGATAGGAGAAGCAGTGATGTGACACATTTTGGATGTAGCAAATCATAAAATGACAAACATTCCAGAGGCTGTAGGGGTGGTTTATCGGCGCCGCTTTATCCCTTCAGGCTTTGCCAGAAACTTCTGCCGGGCCTCAGGCAGGATGCCGGTCTGTGGCTTTGCCGCAGGCCTGTGCAGGTCTCCCTGATGTCCTGGGCACGAGGCCATGCTGACATCGCGTGGCCCCCGCTCTGCCTCTCTGACTTGCGTGCTGGCCAGCCAGCCAGCCCCACTTGTGGGCACCCAGACGAACAGCCACTCTGGCGCTTGAGCGGGAAAGGAGCTGGGCTCAGGCCCAGGGACCTGCAGCTGCCTGTTCAGGCACTGGAGGCGCACAGGAGACTCTTGGGACGTCGACCCAAGTTGCGAAGGCAGTGCCAGCCCTTGGGGAAGGTGGCTGACTTCTTGGGATCTGTCACCTGTAGCCCAGGCCTTGGACAATGGGTACAAGTTTAATGTTGTGAAGTGGAGAGGGAGGGCGCAGGCAGCGTTTGTGGAAAAGGGAAGACCGCATCCACGAGCTCTGCACGGCTGGTGTGAGCTGAGCGCTGTGTGCCCTGAGTGGCGGCCTGGGGGCAGAGCAGTGATGGAGACGGAGGCTCAGAAGCGCAGTTTGGTGGAGGCAGGGGCCACCCAGCGGGTGAGCGTGACAAGCCCTACTTTAGTTTGCGAAGCCTTCTTCTGGCTCGTTCAGAGCAGTTGGCCAGTTTTCTGGAAATTCGAGGATACTTGAGCGTGGGGCCATCTGGGAAGGCAGGAGGCTCTGCTCACGTGTCCTTGTCCTCTTTGCTGAGGGTCCCCCTTGGCCTCCTGGGCTCCATTTCTGCCCTGCAGGTTTGAGGTTGGGTGAAACCAGCTCAGAGGCTCCTTCTCTCCTCCACATCCTGAGACCTGGGCCTGCCTGGTGTTTCTTAGATTATTCTTTTATTCTCTGGAGCCACTGAAACAAAAGTTAGACCATGTTCAGTAGCTGCTTATTTTCAGCTAGATTGTCCTGTGTTTTGTGTTTGTGTGTGTGCAAACACTGTCTTGTATTGAACAGAGGATTTGACTCATCTAAGGCCATTTCAGAAAGTCACCTTAGTTGACACTACCTTGTCTCTGAGAGCAGTGGAGGGGCCACGTGCTGCCGCAGAGCTTTCAGGCCAGTAACACGCGCTGTGTTCACGAGAGCCTGCTGTGACAGGCAATGCTGGGTCACCACCTGCACTCCATACCACTCAGAGTGTCACTCCCATTGACAGATGGGGAAACTGAGGGCTGAGCCTGTCACAGTCATAGCTACTGTAAGAGACTGATTCAGACTTTTTTCTTTTTTGATATGGAGTCTCGCTCTGTCATCCAGGCTGGAGTGCAGTGACGTGGCTCACCGCAGCCTCCGCTTACTGGGTTCAGGTGATTCTCCTACCTCAGCCTCCGGAGTAGCTGGGGTTACAGGTGCGTGCCACCACACCCAGCTAATTTTTGTATTTTTAGTAGAGACAGGGTTTCACCGTGTTGGCCAGACTGGTCTCGAACTCCTGACCTCAGGTAATCCACCTGTCTCAGCTTCCCAAGGTGCTGGGATTACAGGTGTGAGCCGCCACGCCTGGTCAAGACTGATTCAGACTTAAAGTCAGTTTCTCTATACCAAGGGAACCCGTGCGATGCTGAGAGGATGCCTGGGCCCTGCTGTCTTAGAGTAGGAACGTGTGCGGGAGAAGGCAGCCTGGTGTAAGACATACAGCCCGGTCTCACGGAGACCTCACGAGGCCCTTTGCCCTTCCCTCCCGTGAGAAGCAAGGTGGTGCTAGTCCTTCAGGGGGTGCTGGACAGGGAGCTGCCCTCTGAACGCCCACCTGTTGGGGAGGGTTCCAGTCACCTGTGCGAGTCAGGCTCTGTCCCGGCAGCTTGCTTCCTGTGCATGTGACGCTCCATGCTGTCGCATACACTGACAGAGACCCCCAAGGTGGAGTTACAGGTGGTGGCAGAAACACACCCTGCAGCGGGTGGGCCTGCCCAGCAGCCAAACAGGCCCTGGCTGTTTGGAGTCTCAACCTGGGATTGCTGATGGCAGGGGCCACGTGTGACCCACTGCCCTTGGAGCTGCCCCAACACCGTGTTGCATTTGGTAACCCAGGCTACTTAAATGTCTTTCAAGAAAGTAAGTTGGAATCAAATCTGAGTGTTAATGCTCCTTTGTTCCCTTTTATCCCAACAATCGTCTTAAAACTTCTCCTTTTAGTTAAGTCCATTTTCCACCTATTTCTGTTTGCTGTGGTGGCTTATCTGTTGCCGGGCGCCCGGCCATCCTGGATCCGGGAGACAGAGTCGCAGCCCCACCCTCAGAAGTCGGCGATGCGGGACAGGGTGGGCAGGGGGCACATGGGGCCCAGAGGATTGGCTCCCTGGCCCCGCCTCACGGTGCCCAAGGTGAGTCCTGCTGCTCAGCTCGCAGGGGCTGGGCGTGGAATGTGGCGTGGGGCGAGGGGCCAGCATGGCGCTGGGTGCGAGGAGGCTCCTGGGGAGTCAGCTGTCCGTGGGAGGGCTGGGAGCAGTGCCCGGGCCAGGGCCTTGCCACCGCTGCCGCTGTTCTTACTCTAGAACTGCTGCCTTGGCAGCTTTCACTTCTCATGTAGGCGAGTCCCAAGCTAATATTTAT
Source organism: Cacajao melanocephalus (assembly GCA_963573385.1). Lineage (NCBI taxonomy): Eukaryota > Metazoa > Chordata > Mammalia > Primates > Pitheciidae > Cacajao > Cacajao melanocephalus. Next base: position 6,795 of record CAUYLG010030738.1, read on the forward strand.
CCTGCAAAGTATCTGAAAAATGCTGGAGTGCTGAGTGTTTGGGGAGAACTTCATTAATCTTTGAAAGAGTTACTGTTACATTGATAAACTGAGGCACTGTTAACAATAGCCAGATTGTGTTTGAACTTGCAGCCTTTAATTCTGCAGTTAGTTTTTGTTAGCAGGTGGAATTGTTTTGGCTGTTCTTCTAAGGACGCCTTTGTCTGTGTGGGTTTTGTTTGTTGCCGGCCAGCACGGGGTGTGTGCCGGGGAGGGCAGGCTGGCCTGGGAGGGGTGTGTGATACGCTCAGGTGTTTCTCAGCACATGATTGGCAGCTTCTCGGGTATGCGGAATTGTGGACTCGAAGCCCCCAACTTTTTATGAACTGTTGGTTTACAACTGAAGGCACCTCCTTCCAGAGGGAAAGCTGGCCTCCCTCATCAAAGACTTACAACGTGTGTGAAAGAGCAAGTGACAGACGTAAGCATGGGGGTAGAGGGCGTTGAGGTGTGGTCCACGGGATTTCAGGTGTAGAGGAAAATGACAGCGATAGTGAACGTACTCCTTCAAACAAAGTCAACCAAGAGTCTGTCCTGCACATGTTACTTTTCTGTAAAGCCAGCCGCGTCCTGGCTCCCCTCCAGAACCGTTTCCTTCACCTGGCAGCCATCCTGGGCTTCTGAGTAGGCGGATGGGAGGCGAGGAAAGGCCGCCTGGCACGGTGGGGACGGAGCCAGGGCCCTGAGGCCACGGGTTCCCGTGAGCATCGGCCCTTCCTTCCCAGGCTGCATGGGGGAAAGAGGCGAGAAGAGCCAGCAGAGGCCGGAGGTGGGTCCCGCAGGATGTGGGAGCTGACAGGGGTGGAGGTTGTGGGGTGAAGGCCGGAGCTGGGAGGTCTGGAAGCCAGGCCCAGCCCAACCTGTGGAGAAACTGGGGGGGGGGGGGCTGGGGGCCAAGGGAGTGGCCGAGACCTGGCTGGTCTGGCGTTGAGGGGGTCAGAGCGGGCTGAGGTGGGCTGCCCTGGAGGCTGGAGCCCTGGCCTCCAGCAGCCTGGCAGTGAAATGTGCCTGGGGATAGCAGGGACAGAGCCCAGGGCAGAGGATGCCCCCAGTAGGTCTGAGTAGCCCGCTGCAGCGGTTCCAGCTCCCTGTGGGTGTGTCTGTGCCCTGTTGAGATGTTAGCAAGGAGCTCAGCTTCCTCTCTGGTCAGCTGACTGCACTTCCCTGCTCACTAGCGGTTCCTCTCTTTCCCCCACCCACTTGCCTGTGCTGCTCCTGGGGGCTGTGGTCCGTGCTTAGCTGCTGGCGGCCGGGGGCGGAGGCCTGCCTGTCCTTCAGCCACCCATCCCACCTCCACCACAGATGCTCACCCCTGTCCCACCAGTGCCCCTGTGGGTTTCACAGACCAAAGGAGTCCTGGTTGGCTCAGTTGTTTGGGTTGCACTGAGATCCCATTGGGGAAACCCACAGTCTCACAAGTGTGGCCTCAGCCCCTGCTTCCCATGTGCTGCGGGAGCTCAGCTCAGCTGCCTGGGGCTGGGGCTGTCGGGGCAGGGCTGCTGCCGGGGCAGGTGCAGGAACTGTGCACAGATGAGAAGTATACTGTATTTAAAAGCAGTGATTATATGCCAGACATGGATGGTGGCACACACCTGTAGTCCCAGCTGCTTGGGAGGCTGCGGTGGGAGGATTGCTTGAGTCCAGGAGTTTGAGGTCACCAGCGAGCGATGATTGTGCCGCTGCACTCCAGCCTGGACCGCATGGCGAGACCTTGTCTCCAGCCTGGACTGCATGGTGAGACCTTGTCTCTTAAAACAATTTTTTTCTTAAAGTTAATATAATTTAAAGATTTTTGTTTAAAAGTAAAAGCATTGACGTTTTAGTGAACCTAAGGGTAAAATCTGAAAAATCTAAAATACGTTAATTATGTTTGTCTTAGCACATGTGGCGTCTGTGGTCAGCATTCAGGTTGCACTGTCATTTGGAATTCACATAAAGTAAATACAGTTTATTGACGAATCTGAGGACTCTATTGTGTCCAGAGTAGCTTGACTTATTTTTCTAGGTTTAAACACTCTTATGTGTCAGCTTTATGAATCTTTGTCCAGCGCTTAGTAAGGTTTTAATATTCAGACAAGGATCAGTTGATGTTTCTGAAATTTGGTCTTACTGGTAGCCCACGGTGGTCCTTTCATGCCAGTCCTCGCCAGACCTGGACCTGCCTTGTGTCCCCAGATGAGGAGGATTCTGATGAAGTCCGCCAGTGTCACAGGATGTGGGCAAAACGATTTCCATCCACCTGTGGCCGGCGTATGTGGCTTTGCATTGCTGATTACTGGTGTGGCCCCTCATCTGTAGAAGGCAGTGCAGGCTCCTCACCCCCATGCTGGGTGTCCTTCAGAGCCTGGCTTGCAGGGGCCCGAGGGCTCTGGCCGCCTTCCCTTGCTGCCGGGAGCTTGCTGGAGGTGACGTCCTGTGCTGGCTCGCAGGCAGCCATCCGATCCTGGAGGGCAGTGCTTAGGCTAGGGGCTGTCAGCACCTAGGAATTAATGAGTTGGAAAGGTGCCCGCTGATGTCCTCAGCTGAGGAGCCCACATGAGGCGTTTGGCCTTGGGAGTCCAGTGCTTTCTGGGCCTCAGGCAGGGAGGATGTGGTAAACTACCCAGACAAGAAGTAGAGCTTCCAAGCCCGCATGGGCCTGTGGTAGGCTGTGTCTTGCAGTCTTCCAGCCTGGAAAGAAGAGAAAAGAGCCGTCGACTCCTTTCTCCCTGGTGGGCTCAGTGCCTTGTAGTCTGGGCTGCCCCGTGAATACCCGTGAGTGCAGTGCTGTACAGAGGCTTGGGCGACACTGGGGCAGAGTCCTAGTGAGGTCCCCGCCGAGGATCCAGGAGGAATGAGTAGCACCCAGGTTCCAAAAACATTTGGGAGGAACCTGCTGTTTTCCTGGATGGGGTTCTGGACCTGCCACTTTGACACCGATGCCACAGCTGTAGTGTTTCTGTACCAACTAGCAGGACCCGCTGGCACCTCAGTGCACAGGCAGCTTTTTACACTCACTCTCCCGCCGAGCCCCAGGAGCTGCTCGCGTCGCAAGCCTCTGTTGGACGGTCCAGGCCATCTGAGATTCAGTAAGTCATCCTAGAACTTACTAAATGTCATATCATGTATACAGATCTTGTGTGATATTGGACAGGGAACCAGAAAATCTGTTTTTAAAGGTAATTTATTGTTTGTTTTAATTAAAAGTAAATTTGGCCAGGACAGGTGGCTCACACCTGTAATCTCAGCACCTTGGGAGGCTGTGGAGGGAGAATCATTTAAGCCCAGTTCAAGACCAGCCTGGGCAGCATAGTGAGATCCTCATCTCAAAAAATTAGCTGGGTGTGGCACACGCCCAAGAGACTGAGATGGGAGGATTGCCTGAGCCCAGAAGGTGGAGGCTGCAGTGAGCTGTGATTGAGCCACTGCACGCCAGCCTGGGTGACAGAGCAAGACCCTGTCTCAAAAAAAAAAAAGAAGTGAAGACTCTTTGAACCACGCAGAAATAACACTTTTTTATCTACATCCATACCTTTCTAAAGAACTCAGTGTGATCATAATGTACACTTGATTTATAACCTGCTTAAACTTAATAGTGGGTAAGTACCATGAAAAGGTTTAATTCCATCTTGGCGGTCATTAGTGGTCTTCCTAAATTGTGCCCTGTCTGTGAGGTCAGTTCTTGATTACATGTGTGTGATGTGAGGGTTTCTGCTTCCATGTTTTGATACCATTTAGCCGCTTGGCATGTTGTCAGGGACATATGACCTGCCTCTCTCCCATACTGCCGATGACAGGCTGAGTTTACTTGTACCTGGGTTTGCTCCTAAAGTAACCGAGATGCAGAGGAGACCTAGTTTATCCCAGGACTTACGGGCATTTCAGGTCGATACTGGTGCTTGATTTTCCTGAATTCCCAGCTGAGATTTCGGGCTGCGCAGTCTAGAAGCGTGCCACCGTTTCCATGGCAGCCAAAGCGTCCTTCGGACCCTGGCACTCACACCAGGTCAGTGCGTGAGCATTTGGAAAAAAGGGCACACCCCTCATTGCCTCTTAATTAAAAATCCAAAAACCTACTCAGCTGATCTTGCAAACCAAGGAAACTATATACAGGTAAGAGGGAGATGAGCAACACTTTATGTATTCTACCAGAAGCTCAGTGGTGCAGAGAATATTTTCCTTTGGGGGCAGCGTATCCTTGTTTTCAGGTGGTTTCTTCCTAAATGAGCTTTTCTCGAGTGTTTTCTGTGAGTTGGACACTGCATCTTGTTCCTCTTGCTGTTTAGGAATGGTTTGTTTTAGAAGATGAAGAGGGATTCTGTTTAAAAAGGTGTTTTATTTCAAATCCTAGTGCCTTAACCCTTAAATGTTAGAAAGTGGAGTAATAAATGCTTTGATTGGATCCAGTATTAAGAAACATTTGCTATCATGTAAATTGTCACTAGCCTTCGCCTGTTTAAGTACACTGTTGCATTTACTCTCAGTCTGGTGTCATGGAGGGAAGGGGAAGAGCCTGGGGTCCTGTTGGGATGTGGCTCCAGGCAGCGCTGGCGGGGAGCCTCTTTGACCGGTGTGCCTAGGACAGAACCACTGAGGGGCAGAGGGCATGGGAGGCGGGGATTGGGGGCCCGAGGCTTGCAGGTGCCACATGGCAAGGGCCCTGTGGTGAGGCTGGGCTGGCAGACTCTCTGGAAGGGCTTGGGGAGCCAGGCAGGACCCCGTGAGGTGAGGAGTGGCTGGTCTGACTCAGTGTTGTAAGGGGCCACTCTGGTCACAGTATTGAGAGTGGGCACTGAGGGTCAAGGGTAGAAGTCGTGAAACCAGTCACGACCCTCCCATGGTAGCCCAGGCAGGAGATGCACTGGCGCGGAAGTTGAGGAGAGGGTGGGAGGGGAGGTTCTGGGTGCGCTGGGAGGCAGAGCCCGGTCTGCGAGATCAGCGCTAGTGCGTGAGCTGGACACATCGCACACCCCTTCCTGTTCAGATTTTGGCTTTGGTGTATTTTGCGGACTGTCCAGACCTACATCAGCAGGCTTCATAATCATGATTCTCAACTGAATGAATTTCTCTGATTAGAACATGGCAACCAACGAGACTGCATTTCCTGTCTTTATAGAATTCTTAAAGATCAGGAAGATCAATGAAAATGAAAATTAAAAGAGACACTGGTGAGCCTTTCAGCTCAGCCTGCCTATGTGTTGTGTGCACGGGTGTGTGTACACGGGTGTGTGCACACTCAGTGCCTGTCCTATGGGGTGGTGTCAGGAAGAGTATGCGTGAACTGTAGACTCCTGCGCACACAGACATGTCGGTGAGCGTGACTCTCCCCAGCCAGTTGTTCGGGAGACAGAACAGTGCCTGGTGGAGAGGAGCTGAGCTTCCCCGGCCCCTTCTGGAATGGGGTCAGGAAGGGGATCAGGAGGGGGATTACCCTGATGCCTGCTGCCGGTTCCCATTTGATCCACCCACACAGCCTCTCGAGGTAGGGGCTGGCACCCCATTGTCCAGCTGTGTGCGGCCTTTCTGAATGACATGGTTCTTGGGCATCTGAGCCAGTCGGCAGCCATGTGTCCTACGCCACAGGCCGTGGGAGTTCCTGGTGGGATCCCACACCCGTTGGCAAGTCTGAGGTTTGCCTTTGCAGATGGAAAAATGGCTTCCAGAATTGAGTGTGGTGCCAGCAAGGAGAACCCAGGAGCTGAGTGGGTGCTCTAGCCTGCTGTCCAGGGGTCTTGACACCAGCATCCTACAGTTGGCCTGTGGCTTCACCGGCAGGAAGGTCATCTTCTCTGGGAAGTCTCTGGGCGCTCTTCTAGTAAGCTCAGTTCCCACTGGATTTCCTTGCCGTAGTGTGTGGGGTTAGCCCTGTGTGCTGGGCTCCGGGGGACTGCGAGCGGCCTGGCTCATCAGTAACTATGAGAACAGTTGTCAGTGTCCGTCAGATCCTTTGTGGGCACGGTGCCATTGTGGGTCCTTGACTCTGAGTTGCCATTAGCAACCAAGGTGCTTCATTTGCTCATTTTCTGGTCCTTAGGAGTCCCTGCCTTGCCAGGCCACGCCCTCTGCCTGCCATTGGGGTCAGAGATCTTGCAGTGGCTAGGGAGACACAAGCACGTGGCTGACTAGACAGGGAGGTACGAGCTGGTCCAGCTGCTGGTGGGGCCGTGGGGACCCAGAGGGAGTCCAGCTGTTGTCACGGGGCCCAGGGAGCCCCTCGGGCTGGGGGAAGGGCCCTTTGGTATCTATAGTTACCGCTGGAAAAGTAGACCCAGCAAGGGAGATGAACTTGCACAGCATCTCTGGGAGGGCTGGGGCGAGTCTGCTGGGTCACACTAGCATGGGGACATGGGACAGAGACTGTGTCACCCAGGCTGGAGTGCAGTGGTGCCATCTTGGCTCACTGCAGCCTCCACCTCCTCGCCTCAAGAGGTTCTCCCATCTCAGTCTCCCAAGTAGCTGGGACTACAGGCGTGTGCTACCACACCTGGCTAATTTTATTTTGTAGAGATGGGATTTTGTCATGTTGCCCAAGTGAGTCTGGAACTCCTGAGCTCGGGCGATTCTCCCGCCTCAGCCTCCCAAAGTGCTGGGATTACAGGCATGAGCCACTGCACCCAGCCTGTTGTTTTTGTTTTTGTTTTTTTTTAATGTATTTATGTAGAGATGGGGTCTCAGTATTATGCCCAGGGTGGTCTTGAACTCTTGGCCCCAAGCAGTCCTCCTGCCTCAGCCTCCCAAAATGCTGGGATTACAGTTGTGAGCCACTGCACCCTGGTTTTCTTTATTAATGGAGTAATTATGGGTTGGCCTGGCCCTCTGCCTTTAGCATTTAGAGATTCATTTCTTTTAAAGACTCTCTGGGTGCCTGTGCTGGGTGTATGCTGGATCCAGAGGTGGTCTAAGTGCTCTGTGCCCTCAGGGTCTGTATGGCAGGAGGCAAGGTCTGCAAGCACGCGTGAGAAGGGGCAGGGCAGGGGTCTGGAGGAGGTGGGAGAAGACTCCAGGGCACTGTCCGGGGCATGGACCAGGCTGCCTCGTATGGTCAGCAGGGAAGTGCAGGGGAAGACGCGCTGGGGGCATGCTTGCTGGGATGCCTCTGCTGTGGGAATGCCAGCCATAGAGACATGGTGGCCACACTGTCCACTCACTCCCAAGGGCCCTTCCAGATTTTCCTCAATTCAGTTTCTTCATACTTAGGGTGTTTTACACATACATACATACAGATGTATAGACACAGACATGCAGAGACAGACACAGATGCAGACATACACACAGACACATATAGATCCAGAGATGCATAGAAACAGACACACAGGCAGACATCAACACACAGACACCCACATGCCCCCCCCACACTCCCCCCAACACAGAGGCAAACAACACACAGATACACCACACACACCCACACAGACACCCCAACACCCCCTACACACACTACACACACACAGACACCCCAACACCCCCTACACACACTACACACACACAGACACCCCAACACCCCACACAGACACACCATACCCAGACACCCCAACACCCCCACACACACGCAGTCACGCCACACACACACCACACACACACCACACACACACACACACAAACACCCCAACACACCCCACACACAGACACACCACCCACACCCAGACACCCCAACACCCCCCCACACACAGTCACACCACATATACACCACACACACACACACAGATACCCCAACACCCCCACACACACCCCAACACCCCCCCACACACACAGACACACCACATGCACACCCACAGAGACACATAGGCAGACATCAACACACACCCTAACACCCCCCCGCGCGCACACCGACACACCCGCGCCCCGGGGCGCGGGGGCGGGCCGGGGGCCCGCGCGGGAGAGCGGCGGGGAGGGCACCGGGGGCCAGGG
>CAUYLG010030739.1:0-17794 GCA_963573385.1 Cacajao melanocephalus
TTCATATCCTTTGTAGGGACATGGATGAACCTGGAAACCATAATTCTCAGCAAACTGACACAAGAACAGAAAATCAAACACTGCATGTTCTCACTCATAGGCGGGTGTTGAACAATGAGAACACATGGACACAGGGAGGGGGGCATCACATGCTAGGGTCTGTTGGGAGGGGCCAAGGGAGGGACAGCAGTGGGGTGGGGAGGTTGGGAAGGGATAACATGGGGAGAAATGCCAGATGTAGGTGATGGGTGGATGGAGGCAGCAAACCACATTGCCAGGTGTGTACCTATGCAACAATCCTGCATGATCTGCACATGTACCCCAGAACCTAAAGTACAATGAAAAAAAAAAAAGAAAGAAAGAAAGCCAAGTAATTTACCTAAAGTCACACAGGAAATGAGTTGGAAGAGTTAGAACTAGACCTCCAGCCCTGGTCCTCGGTTTAGGCCAATGTTGACCATATCCTGCCAACCTGATCATCAGCTACGGTTCTTAGAAAGAACCATAAGGGTCAATTTGTCCAAATGCCCATTTTCCAGATGAGGAGACTAAGGATGAAAAGTCGAAGTGAGCCTAGGTCTAGACTTCTTTCCCCTACAGCCCCTTTTCCATCTCCCTCCTTCTGCTTGCTCCTTTTTATCTTAGGACTTCCTCAAGAGAAAACAAGATCCTTGACTTCAGCATCTTGGGAATGGGTTTTTCAGGAGCGTTCTCTTGATTCTGCCCCCAAGTGGCCAAGATTCAGCAGAACCACCCACTCTGCCCTTCTGTTATTCAACAAGAAGGCACTGAGCACCTACTATATGCTCCTCATTGAGTCCACAAAGATTTGTTGACTGTCATGTGCCAGGCACAAAGAAGGGGCTGAAGATAAAACAGTGAGCCAAAAAATTATGGCAACAATAGCACAGTTCCACTCCTCGTGACTGTCACAGTGCAGCAGAGGAGGCAGCAATTAAGCAAATAGATCTTCTAGTTTGCTTTGAAATGCAACTGCAGTTGAGTGAGACAAGTGCCATGGAGGAGAGAGTAGAGTGCATGGTGGGGGGTCTAAATTCAGGGATGTTATCCCCAAAGAAGTGATGTGTATAAACTGATGCTTGAAAAGAGGTGAAACCCATCCAGGATAAAAGGGGAGAGGAAGAACACAGTGCGAAGGCCTCCATGGAGGGGACAAGCCATCTCATTTCTGAGCTGCAGGTGTGCCTTTACCCATAGTACTCAGCAACCAGGTGGTTTAAGTGTCAGAAGCTTCTGGCCACCTGGAATTTGACCAAGAAATGTGTCATCTTCCAACCCTAGAGGTAGAAATGTTTTGTTAAAGCATTTCTGTTTATTAACTGCACTAATAGTGTCTTGCAATACTGAAGGGTGATTCAGGACAATTTAGGGCCTCAGATTCCTCATTTCCAGCCTATAGACAAACAAGACCATCCTCACTGAAGGAATGAGCTGTCTCCATGCCCTAATTTCAGAGCTGCTGAGGACCCTGCCTAATGCCATGGGCACTGGAGTCCAGAAGACATGGGTTCCAGTCCCAGATCTGCCTCATACTATCTGGGAGACCTCAGGCAAGCCACTATACCACCGTAGGCTCAGTTCTGTCTACTTCTTAGAATCCTTGAAATGTCCAAAGGTGATGAGGTCTGTTAATTCACAGCACAGTATAGGTACTCTATGTCCGTTTCCTTCCTTTCCTATACCTTCAACAAACTTCTCTTCACCTTGTGCCCTAGGGTATGGTTAGATCTTCATTTCTTTAACACAACCACATCTGCTCTTTTTAAAATGGAAACAAGAGCCAGGTGTGTTGGCTCATACCTGTAATCCCAACACTTTGGGAGGCCGAGGTATGAGGATCACTTGAGGGCAGAGGTTTGAGGCCAGCCTAGCAAGCATAGCAAGACTCCATCTCTAAGAAAGATAACAAATAATAAATTTTTTTAGAATCAAAAAATAAAATGAAATGTGAACAAGGTAGTGTCCATAAAGTAGGGGACACTTGAACTGGGCTTTCATAGATAAGGTAGAATTTTTTAGGGAGACAAGGGGCAAAGGAAATTTCGGGAAGATAGAATCACTTATACAGAAGCATATAGATCTGCAAAAAAATAATCACCAAAGAAGCCAGAAAAGAAAGAAGCCTAGGGTGGGGTAATGTGGCTGGAGATGAGAAAAAGAAAGGTCTCCATGAAGCAGCTTGTGAACAGACTTGAATGCCACACCAAAGAAACTTCCCAGAGGTGATGAGGTTTGGAGCCTTTTCAGTGGAGGAATGATGAGATCAGCTTGATTTCTTTGAAAGGTAGCTCTCTCTCGACAGCAGCTGCAAGATGGAGTGTTGGAAAGAGACAAAGCAGCAAGGCAACCATTTAAGAGATTTTTCCGAAAGTCTAGATGGTATCTGAAGAGTCTGGGCTGTTGGCTGGGCTGCAGGACAGGTGAGGGCGAGGAGGGCTGGAGCAGGGAGTGGTCAGGAATGGGTGCAGAGGCAGGTGGTTGGCACCAACAGGCACTGCCCTGGACCCTCCACCAGGCTGCCACTTCCCCTCTGCACCATCCTTGCTGTGAGCCCAGAGGTGATGTACCCCACTCCTGCCAAATAGAGGATGTCTCACAAGCACCTTCCTTCCTTGTCCCCTTCTCTTCTTCCGCTTTCTTCCTGGTACCTGGCAGCCAGTCCTCTCTGGCTGCATTATTTTCTTTCCATGTAACTTATCGTGCACTTCTTTGTGCTTTCCAAGCATCCTCCAACAGAGCCCTGACTGACATCACTCATCCTCCCACCAGCCTCCGCCTGCCCTCCAGCTTCGGGAGCGTCTCCATCACCGCTCCTGAAACCACAGCAGATGCATTCTTTACACACAGCCTCCTCACCAACCGAGCCCTTATCTCAGTCTGCTTTTCAGCTTAAAATAAGTTTCTAAAAACTCTCTTTTGAAAACAGCCCCCCTCACTGCAATAATATCCAGGTTGGATTTTCAACCATTGTCTCTTCAGACAGGGGACTTTGTCTGACTGACTCAGGTGGTATGTGTGTTGCCAGCACCTCCCAGCCTATGTCAGTGTACCTTTGATGGAAAATGTCTTATCTAGAATCAGTTTACTGGATTGTGCACCCAAATTTCCTCTACAAAATATCAGACTGAGAGGCTTTGCCAGCATTTTCTCACAGCAGTGCAGCTGTGCTTTGATAAAACTCACAGACTCTTCCCCAGAACTCATCAGAGTCCACTAGAGCCTGAGTTCTAATCCAACATCCACCATCTCTGGGAAAAATTAAATTTAAGTTGTATTTTCAAATGTTGTAAGGTGACTATTAGTGTTAAGCAAGAAAATAGAAATGACTTTAACAAACTATTATTGTCAGCCTACTCTTCTCCGGCTGTGAAAGGCACCATAGACTCTGTCTTCATGTACCTCACAGCTAGGTGGGAGTGCTGGGAAAAAAATTTAAAAATAAATTATTTGTCATTTGAGATAATAATTGCAATACTGTATGTGAAAGAGATTCAGCTGACTGGGTGATGCTCAAGCTGTGATTTGTTAAACTCAACACTTGGTATTTTTGTTAACTCAAAAAAAAAAAGATCAAAACCCAATGCTAGTGAACTTGTGGTGAAAATTGCCAATGTTATAAGAAAATAATATGAAAATGCAAGTAAAGAATTGAAATGGTGCATATAATCTTCCCCCTCCCACCAATAATAAACCTAGGAATTTATTCTAAGTTACAAGTCAAAAAAAAAAACAAGAGTCATTAATGATGTTCCGTGTATCATTTTCTAGTACAAGAGGCCCAGGTAATTGAGATACATCCACCCAAGGACATAATATGCAGTTATTTAAAGTAATTGTGCAGACTAGCCATTTGAACTCTCTTTGGGATCTAATTTCAAGTAAAAGAAAAACTACAGAATGTTATACTCAATAACTGCATTTGGTTTCTGCACTCAAATTCATCACTTTTAGTGGGTTATGCTTTTAAACATCAATATTCTGAAAGATCTTTGGCTGTCAGAACAATGCTGTGAGGTTGATGGTAGGATCTATGGTCCCCATTTTTATAAATAAATAAGACAACTGAGGCTAAGAGAGATTAAATAACATGCATGCAACATATAAATCCAAGAGTAGGAGCTCTAATATCAGATTCCTAACTCCAAATCCAGGGCTCTTTCTTTACTTCCATCAGCCTAACCACATGAGATGACCAGGAAGAACTGCTAATGCTGTGAGCAGATGGGAAGGTGTTTAGGCCATCTGTCTGGTACTAGAGAAGACCATGAAGAAGGCTGCAATTCCTTCTAAGAAAGCCTGGATGTGTCTTTGTTCCAAGACATTTTAGCCAACCAGTGGGGATGGAGAGGGTGGCTATGTTCCAGCTAGAATCACGGCACATAAAGGTTAGCTTGCTGGCAGGAAAAATGTATAATCAACATTGCTGGAATTGAGCTTAGCCTGGGGGATGGGGATGGGGAACAAAATACCACCTTTAGTATCCCATTGCAGGCATCTAAGAGCGTGCACTTCAATCATTCATCCACCAATGGACACAGATTGTTTCCACGTCTTGGCTATTGAATAATGCTGCAATGACTCTGGGAGTGCAGATATCACTTTGACATCTTGATTTCAATTCTTTTGGATAGATAGCCAGAAGGAAGATGGCTGGATCACAGGTAGTTTTCTTTTTAATCTGAGGGAGAACCTCCACCCTGTTTTCCATACTGGCTACACCATTTTACATTCCCACCAACAGTGCACAAGAGTTTCCATTTCTATATACGTACAATGGAATATTTTCAGCCTTGTAAAAGAGGGAAATCCTGCCAATAAGTGACAACATGGATAAACCTCGAGGACATTATGTGAAGCAAAATAAGTCAGACACAGAAGGACAAATACTGCATCATACCACTTATATGATCAACCTAAAATAGTCAAACTCATGGAAGCAGAGAGTGGGATGATGGTGATCCAGGCTAGGAGCCCTAGAGTCAGGGAGAACAGGGAGCTTCTATTCAATAGGCATCAAGATTCAGCATGCAAGGTGAAGAAGTTCTACAGACCTGCTATATAACATCACACCTATAGTGAACAATAGTGTATTGTGCACTTAAAAATGTGTTAAGAGGGTACATCTGGCTGGGTGCAGTTGCCCAGGCCTGTAATCTCAGCACTTTGAGAGGCCAAGGTGGGTGGATCACTTAAGGTAAGGAGTTTGAGACCAGCCTGGCAAATATGTTGAAACCCCATCTCCACTAAAAATACAAAAAAATTAGCTGGGCATGGTGGCCGGTGCCTGTAATCCAAGCTACTCGGGAGGCTGAGGCAGGAGAATCCCTTGAACCCAGGAGGGGGGGTGACAGTGGTTGTTGTGAGCTGAGATCATGACATTCCACTCCAGCCTGGGCAACTGAGCAAGACTCCATCTCAAAAAAAAAAAAAAAAAGGTAGATCTAATATTTAGTATTCTTACTGCAACAAAACACAAGGAGGGTATACGCCCGAGTTAGACTGCCTAAACTCACCTCTGATTTCCCTTCACTTGCTGTGGTGACCTTGGGCAAGTAACTGAACCTGTGTGTATCTCTGTCTCCTCATCTGTAAAATAAGGAGAATTTAGTACTCACCTCATAGAATTATCATGAAGGGCAATGTTTTTCCAATATTGCTAAACATGGAACAGTTCCTGGAATACATTAGGCATATATCACCCTAAGTGCTTTATATACATTTGTGATTTTTACCCTCCAGGCAGTCCCATAGAAAAGGAATTAATATATCCATTTTCCAAATGAGGACATGGAGGCTTCAGGGATTTAAGGTATTTCACAGCAGAGAGGCAGAAGAGATTCTGCTGGCTGGTGTGTCCCTGGAAGGCTCCTTGAAAGAACTGGCATGGCACCTGGGCTTTAAATGTGTGGATCGGCCTTTTCAGAGTACTTATGCCAGGGGAAAAGGCAGAGGGTTGAAAAAGTGGGTGGATCCTCAAGAATAAAAAGGCCAAGGTCTCCCAGGCCTCATCTACCCTCTGCCTTACATGCCTGGCCAAAGTGCCTGAAGACCTGTCCTTTGCAGGAGTGATTCAGTAAAGGCTGCAGGCAGGACAGAAGCAGTATGTGCAGACACTTGTCTGTTCACTTGGTCAACTAACGTGCACCAGGATCCCATTTCTACTGCCAGTTTACACCCTGAATGTTCCCAGCATGCCCTCCTGGAAAAAGCCCTGAGCGAGGTATGGAAGCAGGAACAAGTGGGACACACATCGGGCAGTTATGGATGCCGCATTCCAGCCCGGTGCCTCTCAGATTTTACTGAGCATTCAAATCCCCCAGGGAGCTCATTACAAACAGATTCTGACCCAGAAAGCCTGGGCTGGGGCCCTGAGCATCACTCCCAGACGACGCTGATGCTGCTGGTCCATGCCCCACACTTAGAGGAGCAAGTTTATGAAATGTTTGTTTCCTTTCTAGTCTCATCACTGCAGTCCCACAAACAGCATAATGCCTGACCCAGAGTAATTGCTTAAACATTTGTCCAATCACAAAAGTTTAATCACCCTTACTCCTGTTGTCTTTGAGTTTGATTAAACAGGTCCCCTCCCCGCCACATGCCAGGGCCCCATTTCTTCTTCCTTGCTACATCTTCCTACAATCCAATTAGTAGAATCCAGCCTCCCTTTTCCACCCTCTCATATGGTCTTTACGGATGACTTTAAACAACCAGGTTTTTGTTTCTCTTTATTACACAAAGCATGCATGTTCATTGAAAAAAAAAAAAACAGGGAAGAAAAGAATAAGCAAAAAGAATCTTTAAACGTGCATGTTCATTGAAAAAAAAAACAGGGAAGAAAAGAATAAGCAACAAGAATCTTTAAACCCTACAATCTGATACACATCCTTTTAGATTCTATGTGTATGTTACAGCATGGGAACATACTTTATGTTCTGTTGGCATTTAAGTTTTCTTAAATTATGAAAACCATTTCTCATGTTAGGAATGTTATTTTAATAGCTATAAAATCATCATTGCCGAAGTTTAACATAGCACTATTTATTTGACATAAATTACAGTGACCTTAAAACAAGTAAGGTTCATACTGAAGAAATGATGGACAAAAATATTCTAATGCCTGTGATTTGAAATGATCCCATGAATGGGGAAGTATGAGAGAGCAGACAACATGAGCAGCCACATCTTGGTAACTGTCAAACTATATGGTGGTCATATGAGGGCTGCATTATATGATTCTCTAGCTCTGGCGCGTTTGTTGGTAAATTTCCAGAATAAAAGTGAAAAAATAAAAGCAATCTCTGAATTAGATGGAAGAGGAGGATTCTGAGAAGAGAATGGAGATAGAAAGTGTTTAAAGCTAAGTTTTTTGCACCCAAAGAAAGAACAATGCTTCATTTAGGACTATTGAGCCTGTCACTTCAACAAATTCAAGTTCCTTGAGCTATAAATTGAACTGGAATAATCTGCCTTTATTATTTCCTGTCCTGTTCAGAATAGATTTGCATTTTAAGTGTATGCTTAATGTCATGTCTAAATTGGAACTAATTGAAACATTTGGAAACATGGAGGCACACCCTGGCCTCGTTGGGGAAAACATGGGGTTTGCCCATTTGGAGCCTTGCGGGCAGATGGGGATTAGGGGAACAGGGGGCACAGCCATGTCCTGCCTGTGTCTTTCTATGAATCTTGGGCAGGTCATTTCCGACCTCTGGGCCTAGCTTCCTAATCTGTAAGAGGAAAGGATTTGAACCAAACGAACGTCCCAACTTCTCTCTGCTCAAAAATAAATAGGTTTTACTCTAGGAACCCTTTTCGCCACTCTGCTTTGCAATATGCAAATCAAGCGAATTTGGTAATTGGACAGAGCTGATGGGAACAATTTAATAAACTTTGATAACATTGCACAAAGTAATTGTTCAATTACTTCAAACAGCTCGGTATGGAAAGTACAACAGGGGGGTCCTTAGAAATTACCTTCACATATTAATCATCTCGTCCAATAGAAGCCAAATGAGAATGAAGACTGTGTAGAGGGTGTTTTTGTTTTAATTCTGATTAACTGTACTTTCATCTGAACATTTTTAAGCTGTGCTTTGGTCTTCCTCATATGGATGTTGACTGAGTTCTGTTATCAAGATTTTAATTAACATCAGGTAGAGAAGAGGAAGCCAGGATGACACGCTATTACTTCTGTTTGATTTAAAGTCAACGCTGGGGACTCTTCTTCGATGAGCTGTTGAAATTGTCTTATCTTATGCATTCCAAGGATGGCTGTTTCATGTAAATGTCATTTCTGCTGTCCAAAATGTTACAACACACGCCAGCACAATAGAACTACTGTCTTGTTCTAACAGACACAAGGGAACCAGCAAGATTTTGATCAAAGGCACGATTCAAACATCAAAGTAATACCTCTTCCGTAAATTCAAAAATCAGGACTCTGAGTAAAGGAATGGAGACTCCAGCTTTAGCAATGGTCCAGCTTTCTATCCTGGGAAGTGCCTGAATTTTCAAGGCTTAATCTATCTGCAGAAAACTGTCTGGAAAGAAGCAGCATAATGGGCTGGTGATATGGGTACATTTATTGCATCTTATAGTCAATAAACTTGCATTTAGTCTGTATATGTTCATCTGCTCTGTGCAGCCTTCTCTTCTAGGACTAAAGCAGGAGCTAACGTGACCCTAGAGCCTTTGGAGTATAATGGACCTGAGTTCAAATCCGTGCTATACCACCTGCCAGTGGTGTGACATTATATAACTTACCTTGTCTCTCCAGGCTTTCATTTTTTTTCATTTACAAAATGTAAATAATAATATTGGATGCCTGAATACATACGCACTGCAGTATGCTTATACAATGGAATATTTCACAGCAGTAAAAAGATGAGCTATTGACAAACACAACAAAAACATTATGTTGAGCTAAAGAAGCCGGACACTAAAAAGTGTCTATAGTATTATTCCACTGTATGAAGTCCTAGAACGTGAGACCATAAGCTATGGTCTTAGAAGTCAGTATACTGGCCCATGGTCTGGGGACAGTGTTCACTAGGAAGCTGGGCGTAGTGGCTCACGCCTGTAATCCCAGCACTCTGGAAGGCCGAGGCAGGTGGATCAAGAGGTCAGGAGTTCAAGACCAGCCTAGCCAGCATGGTAAAACCGTCTCTACTAAAACTACAAAAATTAGCTGGGTGTGGTGGTGGGTGCCTGTAGTCCCAGCTACTCAGGAGGCTGAGGTAGGAGAATCGCTTGAACTCGGGAGGTGGAGGTTGCAGTGAACTGAGACCGCACCATTTGCACACCAACCTGGGTGACACAGCGAGACTCCATCTCAAAAGAAAAAAAAAAAAGGAAGTGGTAAACTCTCTGATGAGATGGCAATGTTCTGCATCTTGATCAGGGCGGTGGTTACATGAGTGTGCACATATGAAAAAAGTCAGCAAAGTATATTCTATGAAATAGATGCCTCAATTGAAAAGATGGCATCAAAAACATCATGATATCTCATATGTAAAATTGTTATGAGGATGAAATGAAGATAGCTCATGGACTGCAGCTGTCCTTGTGGCTGGGATGAGTGGAAAGCCAATGAATGATGGCTAGCATTCTTGTTTACGCTGTCCTCATCATCACTGTAATCATTTCAGTGGAGCTGCATCTGACCCAGAGATTGGAGTCTAAAGTTTAACAGGTAAGAAAAAAAAAATCTGTTAAAATTACCTTCCAAGAATCCCTTAAATTGTCCATAAATCAGAGTTTTCTTCCCTTGGTTCATACAGACCTGCTCAATAAAAGATGTAACTATGTGTAATGAAATCAGTCATGGGCAGAATGTAGTAAAGGGTGCTGTGGGTAAGAAGCACACCTCTGCAGGCACCAGGATCACAGCCAGGGGCTCAACCTGTAAGAGGCTCACAGGTCACAAGACCGATGGCAGAAGAGCATCATCAGCATCTCTCACTTGTGCCTGGAAATGTGCTCATCAAGAATGGCAGGCATAACCACCAGACCACATAAGTTGCTCCTCTCCTCTCCTACTCTCTTCTTCTTCCTCCCATTGGATTTCCATTCGTTAACCAAGAATAATATTTGACTTCACTCTCTTGTATTTCTAGGCCTCCATCCCCTCTACTGAAATACTGGCAAGCTCTGGTTCAGAGGGTTTTCCCAGTTCCCAAAACAGAAGAGATGGGAGCTTAACATCATATCCAGGCTGTATATTATTTTGCTTGAAAGGATAGTAACAATTAAAGTAACTGTTTCGTCATATCAATGTATTTTATTTCATATTTCAAGTTATCCTCAGTGAATGGTTTTGCAAGCTTTACAGTGTCTTGGGTACTGTTGATCTGGGAGACCACAGTGACAATTGCATCTTGGATTCTAGTGCTCACAGTGGGCAGATCCAATAAACAACGGCCCAGTGCCATGCCCTAGAGCACTTCCCTACATAATGGAGCCCGTAGAGAACCACAGAGAAGGTGTGTTACTACCAGGAAAGCCTGGCTTTGGAATGCAGACCAGCAGGGGCTGCCCCTGTGAATAGGAACCAAGAAGGGGGCACAGCCTGTTGCCTGAGGTGCTCGTTCTCTGTAACACTGGTGGGCTCCAACTCTCACCTTAACACTGTATCCAACATCCCATTAACCCACTCACAGAGCCACAAGGGAGGCCTGGACAGGTGTGAAATTACCTTTCGTCACCCCACAGGTGTGCGAGATGTGCCGCAAAAGCCCATGCCATGTCTCCTGAAGCAGGAGGCTCTGCCAGGGATTTTCTCTGAGCACAGGGATCTGGAGACAGTATCGCTTTCAACTTAGAATATCACCTGGATCAAGGACCTGGCTCTCTAAGCATGACAGGATGATAAAAATATTCTCTGGCAGCGTGTCCATGTGAGATAGAAGACACTGAGGTGAGCTCTGGAGCTCAAAGAATGAATGTCATCCATTCTCTCATCCAAAAGCTGCTTATCACACACAATAACATGACCAGGCTGGCATGAGGGGCTGCGAAGGAATCAGAAAGCAACGATGATTATAAAAAGAACCTGTAATCAATCACACCTACTCTCTAGGTGTATAAGGCCTAGGTGAAAAGAAGGAACATGTGGACATAAGAAAGTAGAGTTCAAGGCCATTCAATTATTTTCCAGAAACCTACATACACTAGGTGTCCATCATGAACCAGGCCCTGTGCTCCCCCTGAAAAATCAGAATGAGTCTGATGGTTGGTCTCCACCTGCAGGGAGCCACTTTCTGACAGAGGAGCTGGACAATTAAACAACATCACAATGCATAGTGTTGGGGGAATAAAGGTGTGTAGAGTGCCTGCAAAAGCATGAGTGGAGAAGTGAGCTATAATTCATGCCAAGGTGTGTCCAGGGAAAAGCTAGGTTCTACATCATTGATTAAGTAGGATTTGGCCAAGGAGGCAAAGTAAGGAAGATATTCTAGACACAGGGAAGGGCACAAGCCATGGTAGGGCGGCTGGACATCCAAGAAGCGACATGGGGAAAAGATCAGAGTGGAAGGGTAGTGTGGGGCATGAAGGGCCTCAGGCTAGGTATAGAGTTTGAATGTGGCCCAGTGGGTGAAGAGGAATGTGGAGGCGAGAGGTTAGCTGGCATCTGTGTGAGGTGTGGGCTGGGAGGGCGAGAGGCAGGAGGTGGGACAGCCTAGAAAAAGGCAGTGCAGCTCAGAGGAAGAAATGGAACTCACAGGAAGCTTCCTGCAGTATTTGGAGTGGAAGAAGCCTCCATCCTATGCCTTCATAGAATACTGGTTCCCTCCAGAAGCTCTATGAGGACCTGCTTCCTTTCCCTGTGTTAAATCATTTTCCTGTTTCTCAGTCCACTTGGGCTGCTGTAACAAAATACCATTGACTGAGTGGCTTATAAACAACACAAATGTATGTCTCACAGCTCAGAAGCCTGGGAGTCCAATATCAACGCCTCAGCGATTTGATGTCTAGTGAGGACTGTCTTCTATGACCTTACATGCCCAATAATGGGAAACAGTCTCCTTCAGGCCTCTTTTACAAGGACACTGATCCCAGTCGTGAAAGCTCCACCCTCATGACTTATCACCTCTTCAAGTCCCCACCTCCTAATACCATCCCTTTGGGAATTAGGATTTCAACCTATAAATTTTGGGGGGACACAGACATTCAGACCATCATACCCTGCACTCCAGGAAGCCTCTGCCTGTTGGAGTCCTTCCCACATTGGGACTAAATGGCTGAGCCTTTTTGCCCTGCCTCCGGCAGTCAGAGTCCAAAGCCTCCAAGAAGGGGAGCTCTGCCCCTGAGGAATTCCCTAAAAGAGCTGATGGCTGAGACCAGGTGCGGTGGCTTCTGCCTGTAATCCCAGCATTTTGGGAGGCCGAAACAGGTGGATTACGTAAGGTCAGGAGTTCAAGACCAGCCTGACCAACATGGTGAAACCCTGTCTCTATTAAATACAAAAAATTAGCTGGGCATGGTGGTACATGCTTGTAATCCCAGCTACTTGGGAGGCTGAGGCAGGAGAATCACTTGAACCTGGGAGGCAGAGTTTGTATTAAGCCAAGATCACGCCACTGCATGGCTGGAGACAGTCCGCTGACAACACTCCTATGGCTGGGTCATCTCATCTTCCTGGAAGGGGGATCTGGGTGCTGCATCTCTGTGTCCACTGCAAGGAGGATGTATCCTTTACATCATGCAACAAAGGGTGAACTGAAATCTAGGGTAGTTAAATGACTCCATCAAGGCCCTACCCAATACAATGGTTAATATTCATGTCTTTTCATTGAAAAACTCAATTGGATGGAATACTATGAAATACATGTTTTTCTGAGTTCATTAAGCCCATAGGAGGATTCTTTTTCACACACACACACACACACACACACACAAACTTTGTTTGGCACACCAATAATCAACAGCGTCACTGTTGCAAGTTTCACGAACCTAAAACAATGACAAATATCGCTGTAGCAAGCATTTCAATTTCTATAAGCAGAGGAGGAGGCCATTACTCCAGTTCTTTAGAGTCCAGTCTGCCTGAGATGGCTCGAGAATCCATGCAAAAGTCAAGCCCACAACCCTCCTGGCTCTTCAAAGCCTCTTTCACCAATTCCTGCAAACCTACTATCTTCTGTGAAATTCATGTGTTGTGTTGCTCAGTCCTCACAAAAAAACATGGAAAGAAGATAATACCAACTGCATTTTATAAACCATGGCTCCTCAGCGAATGATGGAATCATGATATGAACCTAGACCCGTGTGAGTCCAAAGTCCATGCCCTTTTGACAGTATACCATACTCATTAAGGATAAATTGTTCTAAGGTTTTCTAATGTCCACTTTGTGTATTCATCTATTCCAGAAATGTTTGTTGAGCATCTTCTTTGTGCAGGTCTCTAAGAGGCATTACGCATTTTCTTTAAGGAAGTCAATGGTGGGACATCATGAATAAACCATACAATTTCCGGTGTTCCAAAGGGACCATGTACCAGTCAGAGTTCTCCAGAGAAACAGAACCAATACCACACACACACACATGCACACACGCACACATGTGCATGCACACATACACACATACATATGGAATATATAGGAAGAGGTTAATTATAAGAAATTGGCTCATGTGATTATGGAAGCAGGGAAGCCTCACATCTGCAGCTGACAAGCTGGAGACTCAGGAGAGTCAATGGGATAGCTCCCGTTTGGGTTTGAGTCCTTAGACAGAAGAAGGCTGGTATCTCAGCTTGAATACTGTCAGGCAGAGAAAGCAAATTCTCCCTTACTCTTTTTTCTCTTTGGGCCTTCATTGGGTTGGATGTGGCCCATCCACTTTGGGGCAGGCAATCTGCCTTATTTAGTCTACTGATTAAAATGTTAGTATCCAGAAACACCCTCATAGACACACCCAGAATAATGTTGAAAAAAAAATATCTGGGTGCCTTGTAACACAATCATGTAAACATATAAAATTATTATAGACCGGAACTGTATTTAGGTCCAGATGATCCTCAAGCATTAAAACAGCTGCACAGAGCTTGTCTGCAAGCTCATACTGAGTCAATGCAAAGCTGAGAAGAGAACTCAGGCCTGCTGACTCCCAGGGCGGCGCTCTCTCTGCGACCAGGGGATGGGCCACCTTGGGTAGTTCTTACAAGCTTGCTCATTGTGTCTGCTTCCAGACGTGCTGCTCTGACCTGTTCCTCAGACCCATCTTCCCCATCTGCCCGCCACAGATGCCCTGTCTTCTCCAGGGGCCCCAGCCAGGACCTCCCCAGCCTGCCCCTTGAACAGTTCACGGGTGCATCTCATCTCATCCAGTGAAGATCAGAATAGCTAAGGGCAATCATCAAGCACATCCAGGGCCCAGGCCCTCCGAGTAGCCTGGACAACAACCTCACTTTGGGGAGCAAATGAGTCCTGGACCCATGAGAGGTTAATGAGGGACATTGCATTCACAAGAAGCCACTCAGAAAACATTTCCATTTCATTTTCTAGAACTTTGCCAGGACACCTTAGGGAGACATTGGGACTTCCCTGCCTGGTTATTTAAACATGAGATGGTCTGTCTTTGGCAGGCTCCCCTGGCCCTCTGAATGAGGAACCCTCCTCCTCCTGCAAGATCAATAGAGATCTCTTAAAACAAGAACAAACCTCCAACAACCAGCTGATAAGGGGAGTTAATGGGGAAGGGAAGAGGGAAGAGGAAGAGAGAGGAGGGAAGAAGAGGGGAGAAGAGGGGAAAGGGAATGGGGAACAAAGAAAGAAGGGAAGGGGGAAATGGGAAAGAAGGGAAGAGGGAAGGGGAAAGGAAGGGAAGGGGAAAAGAAGAGGGAAAGAAGGGGGAAGGGGAAGAGGGCAAGGGAAGGGGGAAAGAAGGGAGAAGGGAAGGCCTGAACTAAGCAAAATAGGGCAAAGCAGGGTGGGGAAAGTAAGGGAAGAGAACAGAACATCCCATCCATGTGAGGATGGAGTTTCCATCCCCTCCACCTACCCTCTTTTCCCAATAAAGGGGCCCAGGGCACCCATGGGAGAAACCGTCGGGGGATACAGTCATCTTGGAAACAGAGGCCAGGCCCTTACCAGATACCAAACCTGCTGGCACCTTGGCCCTGTACTTACCAGCCTCCGGAACTGTGAAAAACTTCTGTTCTTCATAAATGAGCCAGTCTCAGGAATTTTGTCATAGCAGTACAAACGGACAAAAACAGAAACCTGTACTGCAAAGTGGAATGTTGTAACAAACACCTGGAAAACATGGGCGTGGCTTTCGAACTGAGTAATGGCAGAGGCTTCAAAAGTTTGGAGAAGCAGGCTAGAAAGAGCCTACATTGCCATGAACAGAGCATTAAAGGTGATTCTGATGAGGGCTGAGTAAAAGAGGAGAGCTGTAGACAGAGCCTAAATCTTCCTCAAGATGACTTACGTGGTTGTGATCAGAATGTTGGTAGAAATACAAACAGCAGAGACGATTCTGATGAGGTCTTAGATGAACATGAGGAATATCTCATTGGAAACTGGAGGAAAGGCCATCCTTGTCACAAAGTAGCAAAACACTTGGCAGAATTGTGGCCACATCCCAGGGCCTTAAGGAAACACAGTTTAAGAGCAATGAACCAGGATATCTGGAAGGAGAAATATCTAAGCCAAGTGTTGAGGGTGCTGCATGCATTCTCTCGATGGCTTGTAGCAAAATGTGAGGAGAGAGAATGAATTTAAAATGGAATTTATAATTAAAAGGGAAGTAGAGCTTAAGGATTTGGAAAATTCTCAGCCTGGCCGGGTTATTAAAAATTCACAAGTGTGTTTGGGAGAAAACACCACGGGTATGGCCAAGGGACCTCTTGATAAGGAGATTAGTATGGATAGAAGGGCGCCAGATGCTGCTCATCAGGACAGCAGAAGAATGACCACGAAGGTGTTTTGGCTGCCACCCCCATCAAGGAGGGCCTTGGGGGCAGAATAGTTTCAAAGGAGAGATCCAGGGCACCCATGGGACCTCAGGGCTCACTGCTCAGGGCCACTTGAAGTTGCTACTCCCTGCATTTGGGCACAGAAGTGCTCCCCTGCTGCCCCATTTGTGGCTCAAGTGGGCACAGATCTGCTTCAGGCCACCGCTCTGGAAAGCACAAGTGGTAAACCTTGGCAGCATCCAGGTGGTGGTTAATCTGCAGGCTCACGGAGTACATGAGCTGTGGAGGCATGGCTACATCCACCTAGATTTGAAAGGACGCCTTGAAGAGCCTCAGGGCCTAGAGAGGACTGCCACAGGAGAGGAACCACAGCAGAAAGTCCCCACTTGGGCAATGCCTAGTGGAGCCAAGAGGGTGGAGCCATCCCCGAGACCCCAGAACCATAGAGCTGCCAGCATGTAGTACCAGTCTAGGGGAGCTGCAGGCACCCAACTCCAACACATGAAGGCACCTCAGTCAGTGAAGCCATGGAAGTTGGGGTACCCAGAGTTTTGAGGACCCAGCCACTGCCCTAGTGTCTAGAAGGTGGTACATGGAGTCAAAGAAGATAATTCTCAGATTTCAAGATTTAATATTGTTTTCCCTGTTGGGTTTGGGCTTCCTTGGGACCAGTTATCCCTTTCTGCTTTCTGTTTCCTTCCTTTGGAATGGGAATGTCCATTTCATGCCTGTCCCACCACTGTATTTTGGAAGCACATAATTTGTTTGATTTCACAGACTCACAGCTGGAGGAAAATTTGTCTCAGGCTAAATTATACCTTGAATCTCACCCATATCTAATTTAGATGATATTTAGATGAGACTTGAGGCTTTAGATTTTTGAGTTGATGCTGGAATAAGACTTTTGAGGATATTGGGATAGTATGAATATATTTTGTATATGAGAAGGACATGAATTTGGTGGGTGGGGAGGGAAGGGATGGAATGCTATTGTTTGAATGTTTGTGTCCCCTCAAAAATCCATGTGGAAACGTACTCCTCAACACAATAGTATTAACAGGTGAGGACTTTAGGAGGGCATTAGGCAATGAAGGCTCTGCCCTTATGGATGGATTAGTGCCTTATAAAAGGGCTTGAGGGGCCAAATTTGCCGCTTCCATCCATTCTGCCATGTGAGGACACAGTGTTCGTCCCCTCCAAAGGGTGCAACAATAAGGTACTTTTTTTTTTTTTTAAATGGAGTCTCGCTCTATTGCCCAGGCTGGAGTGCACTGCAGTGGCATGATCTCAGCTCACTGCCATTCCCTGTCACACTCCCAGTGCTTTGTCTGAACCATTGTTTTTCTTTTTGTTTGTTTTTTCTTTTTTCAGTCTCAGTCCTGGGCATGTCTGAACCATTGTTAATGGCCCTGTCACATTCTGTAGTGGGTATTTCCAGAGCTGTCTCCTCTGCTGGGCTATAAGGGTGGCAACATTGCCCTGTCCCTCTCTGGTCCTTTGTTTTCCTTGAGAAGACCAACAGTCCATGAACAGACAGTCATTGATTCCCCATGCTGTGTCCGTCCTCTCACCTACTATATGCAGGTGTTAGGTGTTCAAGCAATTCTCCTGGGTTCAAGCAATTCTCCTGCCTCAGCCCCCTGAGTAGCTGCGACTACATGCGCCTGCCACCACACCTGGCTAATTTTTGTATTTTTAGTAGAGACAGGGTTTCACCATGTTGGCCAGGCTGGTCTTGAACTCCTGACCTCAGGTGATCTGCCTACCTCAGCCTCCTAAAGTGCTGGGATTACACGCGTGAGCCACCACGCCTGGCCAATAGGGCACTATCTTGAAAGCAGAGAGCAGCCCTCACCA